>VDFB02373012.1:0-41257 GCA_007258455.2 Sequoia sempervirens | reverse complement strand
TTATTGTAGGCATATATATATATACACATATATATAATAATGTTTATGATAAAAATATAAATTAGTTTATAATTAGAAATTGGAATAATTCTTTCTAATTTCACTTTATATTAATATATATAATTTATTATAAATATATTTATTAATTCAAAATTTGTTGAGAATAAAATCTTTTCAAGATTAAATATAGTTCTTTCTAATTTTTTAAAGATTTTGACATTTTTACTAATAGTTATCATTGCTTTATATTAATATAAATGATTTATAATATTTATTATAAAAATATATATTAATTCAAAATCTTTTCAAAATATAATATAATTGATTTTTAACTTTTTGAATATTTTATCAATATTTTCTAATTTTACAATTTTTTAATATATATATATATATATATATATATATATATATATTCTTATGAATAACCACATAGCACAAATCTTCATTGTATTTTCAAAGCATTTATTTTATAGCATTTTGTGTATAGTGACTCTTAGCTTTGATTTTCTTCAATAGAGCATTTGGTTTTATTAGTGAGATGTTGAAATTTTGTTTGCCTTTTACAAATAATTTATGTTTTTAGATAGATGAATTTAAGATTTAACTATAAAAAAATTTGAACAATAGCAGCTAATTTCACTTTATAGCATTGTTTTTTACAGGTGATTCAACTTTGATTTTTTTCAAGCAGTAGTTGTGTTTTATTGGTGAGCATGTTGAAATTTTAGATAATGAGTTGAATAAGGATTAAACTATTTTTAATTTTATATAATTATTTCTGGATAGGATTGAAATTGATATTTAAATATGATTTTAGATAGATCAATTTGCGGATTGAACTATTTTTAATTTTATATAATTATTTCTTGCTAGATTTGATTTGAAATTGATATTTAAATGTGTTTTTATGATATTTACACATGAAATCAATAAATTAATTTATATTCAAAATAGTAATACAATTTTACAAATTAGAGAATAAATATATAGAAAAAACAATCATATTGTGCAATATAATTATTCTTAATCTAATACTCTATGCATTGTCAAAATGTAAATTACACATATATAATTATTTAATTATCAATAAAATTTATTATATATGCAATTGGATTTACTAGTTGAGTGCATGCATAGTTTCTAAAATTGTAAATTTTCTAACATAATTATTTTATAAAATAATATTTCATAGATTATTAATATACTGATTTTTTAGGTACATTAAATATTTTTTTTGACAGTTAAATTTTTTCATAAAACGTAAAATGACAGGTATTTAAATGAACAAACCGTCACAAAATTTTCATATGACAGGCAAGGGTGGCCAATGTAAATCTCCAGGCCCCTGAATCACTTATTTCATGTTCCATGTTTTATAAGGGAGCTATGCTGCCAGCCTGGATCTCAATAGATAAGCACAATAGGTATAGTTTTATAGAGAACAAATACAATCAAATATATTCTCTTTTTTGTTTTTTGAAAGAAAAGCATTTGTGCAACATTTTTGCATGTTGTAAGGAGGATTTTTCATGATGCTTATTACTTGAACAAAGAATTATTGAATTCTAATAGTTGGTCCATGTTTGTGACGCCGGCAAGTTGCTTTATTCTTTGCAGCTTGGCTAACGAGTTTGAGATCCAACACTGAATTGATTATTTTTCTTATATGGTTGCAAAGTTCTTGACACGATTGACTTGTATGTTTATTTACCATGCCATCAAATTCTATTGAACTGTTGCTTTTAAATTTATGAAAAATATATATCCCAAATCTGGTTGGTTTGTCTATTTTAAAATACTTTAGTATTAGGTAAATGTGAGATGTTGATTTAGAGTGGTTTTTTGGTTGGAAACATTTAGATGTTGTGGCTTGGGATTTTGGTTTATCCTATAGTTTGCAATATTTAGTTTTTAATCTATTATCACCGAGTTTGGGTTGTTTAGTGTAAAAAATTAACAGTAACCCAAGATGGTTTAGCTGAAAGGGTTATCTTTAAAGATGCTTGCATCATCTCCTTTTTGTAAGATTGGTTCAATTTAAATGTTAACTATTTGTTTGAATCTTTCAGAATCTGTGTGACATTTGTCGATAAAGATGGTGAGGAAAAGACAATAAGGGTGCCAGTTGGGATGTCAATGCTTGAAGCTGCTCATCAAAATGACATAGAGCTGGAAGGTGTTTAACCAACATTATGATCGACCTCATTGAAGTACTGTACTGTCCCTTTACTCTGATGTATAGAATGCTTACAAGTTCTAAATGTTGTGCTTGGCATGTTCAGGGGCCTGTGAAGGATCGCTTGCATGTTCTACCTGTCATGTTATTGTCATGGTAAATATTTTACCTTGTTCTGATAAAACAGGTCAAATTTTGAGATGGAGATGGTGGTTTTCCCTTTGATTATTTTACCCTTATTCAACAGATGTTTTCTGTCACAGGATGAGAACTATTATAATAAACTAGAGGAACCGACAGATGAGGAGAATGACATGTTAGATCTGGCTTTTGGTCTTACTGAAACGTGAGTGTTTTTAATTAATGTAAATAGAACTGTTTTTTGTGTCTGCTACCAGATATGTAAATTTTCTTTTGGTTTTTGTAGGTCTCGATTGGGTTGCCAAGTAATTGCTAGCCCAGAACTTGATGGGATCAGACTTGCTTTGCCTTCTGCCACTAGAAATTTTGCTGTCGATGGATATGTTCCTAAACCGCATTAATTATTGCAAATCAAAAAGACCATGGATTGAAAGTATTTTTGCAGATGTAATCTTTGCCATTTATTTGTGTATGTGCTTAGCTTAGTCTCACATATATTTATATGTCAAGGAACTTTTGTGTAGTGTTCAAAAAATGAGTTTTTCTTCTCCCGATATAATCCTTTTTGCAACTATTTGTCTTTCTTTGCAGCAGCCAATAGATGTTAAATTATATTCATGTCGGGGTGAATGTGGTCATTTTATATTGGTGAGAACAAGTGATTTTTCGCCAGCCTACGAATATTGAGGTCTTTATGAGAAATATTATGATCTGAAGGCACAATCTATATAATGACATTTGGCGATGCTCTAATTAGCTAGAGTATTAGCAGTCGCTGCACTATTATTATATTGGTTTTACTTGTCCTATCTTCCCCAGAAAGATCATTTCTCAGAAAGAAATCAAATTCTCTTAATAAATGCAAGAAGCTTGGAGTGGATAAATGTTTGAGTGTAGAAGAATTAATCATTCCTGGCAACGCTTCGACCGCGCTGCTCAGATTGGCGTTCGAGGCTGCATTCGAGGGCTGAAGCTGCGCTCGAGGCTGCGTGGGGCCAATTTGAAGACTACGTGGTGAATCTGAAAGCTGCGTTCGAGGCAGGCGAATCTGTGGAAGGCTGCGTTCGAGGCAGAGTGGGGGCTGCATGCGGGGAAAGTGCAAGTAGTGGGGTCAAGCAAAGCAGTGACTGGCGCTAAGCGACGAAAGTGGGCCTTTGAGGGTTCTGTATGCAGCAGTGAAGTCAAAACAAAGCAAAAGTGGGGCACACAAATTCCGGGTGAGTGTTAAAACTCACTTAACCCTCTTTTATTTCAACAGTCTTTCCTCGTTAAACTGTAATCGGCACTTTTTTAAAACTGGGCAACTTGTTAGCTCTAAAACAAACCACCGAAAACATCACACAGTCAGTGGCTTACCAAAAGGGATATTTTGAAATTGCTAAACTGGTCAACTCATTAGTTTTAAAACAAACCACCGGAAAAAAGTCACAGTCAGTGGTTTATCAGAAGGGAATATTTTAGCTGCAAAGGGGGAGCAAAGGGGTGGGCCCAATGGACAGTAACGCGGGCATGCTGGTTCCTTATGGCATGCTCGACAATCAGGACAGCTCTACAAAAGGCTGTTTCATTACCACGGGAGCTCTTGAATCAATATTGCTACAATATCAAAAACAAAATCAAACTCAACCAAAAGAAATGGGCATAGGGTCAAACCTGACATTTGTCAATGCCAAACAGTATAAAAGGATCTTGCAGCGTAGGCAGGTTAAAATTGCAAGGAAGTTAAAACGGTTGGGAAGCAAAAAATTTGTAGCTATACTTCCCAAAGTAACCTACAGCACTCAAGTTGCTTCAGTGGAAAGCATGCATCAAGGTAATGCGATAGCTCAGGATGAGAATAAAGTGAAGTCAAATCTGTTGGGAACAGGGAAAGAAATACAAATCGATGCATCAATAGGGCTGGCAGAGGAATCGAGGCAGCAGGGGTCCAAGGGGTGCTTTGAGACCATCTTAAAAGAGGGAGAGGACAATCAGGACAGTCAGGGCTTATACAGCCCCATGTCAACCCCTTTAACGTGGTCCTCTGAGCTATATGTTAAGGAACTATTGGCCTTAAAAGGGAGGCTGGCCATGCTGGAAGAGAGAGCACAGGTGAAGGATAATGAGTTACAGCTGCTCTCAGTAGCCAACCAGCAATTAGTGCAAGAAAATAAGTTGTTTAGGGACCAACTAAACAGCTTTCAACACATTATGGAAACAGGGCAGCGAGAGGTGTTGGCTTTAAAATCTGAATTAAGCCAAATCAAATATAAAGACAAGGTTCAAGCAGATGAAAAACAAGATTCCCACAATGCCAGAGAGTCTGCAGCAAATCTAGCAAGTAAGGAGGCCAAGGAAAAGGCACAATTGGAAAATTTAGAAGGGGTCAAATCATGGGCACAAGCGACAAAGGGGTCGATGGAGATGCAAAGAGAGGATATAAGGAAACAAATCAAGTTACAAATATGGGAGGAAAAAGAAGAGCAGAGTAGAGCAGCAAACATAATAGTTAAAGGGTTGAAAGAACATGGTGAGGGGGAAGTCACAAGCAGGCTAGTAAGGGACTTTCTTTTGGACAAACTTCAGTGGGGAGGACATATCCTTCAAGCAAACAGAATTGGAAAAGCAAATAGAGGAGAAAAGGGCAGAAATATAAGGGTAACCTTGAAGTGTGTAGAAGATAGAAACAAAATTTTAAGAAGCAAAAGGTCTCTCCAAGGCACGCCATTTTATATAGATGAGGATCTAACACCATTGCAGCTAGAGGAAAGAAGGAAAGAATGGGAGAAGGTTATAACAGCAAGAAAGGCAGGGAACGATGCTTGGTTGTACAGAGGTAAGGCCCAATTCAGGGACAACCCAAATCATAACAAATAGGAAAGCGGGGGCCCCCAGGATCACCTCTCAATGGTTAGCTGGAACTGTAGGGGCTACCCTTGGAGGAGGGGGCCTGGTTTGGGGCCCATAGCAGAGGGAAAAGATATTATTGCTCTCATGGAAACACATGAACATGAGGGCTGCAGGATACCTGAATTTGAAGGCTATAACAAAGTTTCAGTTTGGAATGAGTTAACGAAAAGTGGCAAGGGACATGGCGGGGTGACAATCTTGGTTAGGAAAGAATGTGAAAAATTCATAAAAATTGAAAAAAAAGACCCAAATAACCAATACATTTGGATGAAAGTGGCAGATGGGGAGTCTACAATTTGGATCGCAGCTTGCTATTTCGCCCCTTATGGATCTAAGGTATACAAGAAGAGGAGCCTAGATAGAGAAGATCCATATGAAGCATTAAAAATAGACATGACAAAGTATGGTGCTACAGGCAAGATCATTTTGCTTGGAGATTTTAATGCAAGAACAGCAAATAACCAAGCTTTATGCTTTAGTAAAGAAGAGAGGCAGAATAGTAATCCGCTGTGGTTAGAGGAAGAAGAAAATCAGAGGTGGAAAAGGATATCTCAAGACTCAAAAGGTGGTGTTTCGTCTTTCGGTGCAAACTTGTTGGGGTTTTGTTGTCTTCACGATTTAATCATATGTAATGGCATAAATACATTGCCGAGGTCAGGGGCCTTCACATGTCACACTTATAATGGGCAAAGCGTGGTGGACTATGTCATTGGTTCACAAAGTATTATACCAAAGATAATTGAGGTTGAAATAGGGGGCTGCCCATTAGAGCTAAAATCTGATCATAGTCCTATTTACATTAAACTTGGAATGGAAAATGATATCCAGCCGAGAACTAGTTTGCAACCTGACAAAAGAAGGGATCTCCAAGATAAAATTCTGCTAACCCGCGAGAATCAAGACATATTTAGAAACATGCTCGAAAAACAATTAAAAGAAATAAAAAGCAGTGGCAGCCCCAACAAAAACCAAAACTTTATAAACAGCAGCAAGTTGATGTCAATCATTCACAAAGCTCTCACATCATGCAAAAGAGCTAAGGGTAGAAGAAATTCCAAATGCAGTTTTCCAGCTAATCCATGGTATGACGAAGAGTGTAAGGCAGCTAAAAGGGGTTTGAAAATTTCCGGAAAGGAACATGCAAACAAAAAATTGTATGAGAAATTAGTAAGATTAAAAAAAGAGGAATTCATGATAATAAGAAGGAAAGAACTAATTTCTCTTGGAAGGCACAACCCGAAGGGTTTTTGGAGAGAATTGCAGCAGGCTAGAAGTACAAATGAGAATAACATCACAGACATTCAATGGTTAGAATATGCAAAAATACTGTATGAAAGAGACCAAGAAAAAACCTTACCTCCAGCAATAAACATTAATGATAAACTTTTCACCACAAAGGATATCAAGGTTGGTATTAAAGCTTTGGCAGTGGGGAAGGCTCGGGACATCGATGGTTTACAGGCTGAATATTTGAAATGGGGTTTAGAGATCTTGGCACCGCATATCAAGAAGATTTTCAATAGGATCATTCAGCATGGGTTTCCAAAAAATTGGACAACAAGTGTGGTTATCCCTCTTCACAAGAGCGGGGATGTCAACAATCCGTCAAACTACCGCACCATAATGATTAATCCCCTTTTTGGGAAGCTCTTTGGGAGCATGGTGGAACGTAGAATCAGTTGTTGGGCTGAGAAGGAAGGTAAAAGGGCAAAAGGGCAAGCTGGGTTCAGACCAAAGCATTCTACAATTGATCATTGCATCACTCTCAGACATATGGTTGAAAAAGTTTGGGATAAACAAGGTAATGAGGTTTTTTGCTGTTTTGTTGACTTCAAAAAGGCTTTTGACACAGTCCCTAGAAGCAAACTTTGGGACAGAATGGAGCAACTTGGAATTCCGGAAAAGTATAGGGCTGCTGTTCATAGGCTTTATGATCAGGTCCACGCCAAAATCAGAACAAAGGCAGGTCTTTCAGAGTGTTTTGGGAGTGACATTGGGGTCAAGCAAGGCTGCCCGTTATCTCCCACTTTATTTGGGCTGTACATAGACAAGTTAGAAGAATGGTTAGACAAGAGGGGGGGCGATGGAGTGTTCTTAGCCACTTATGTGGTTAAATTGCTGCTATACGCAGATGATCTTACCTTAATGGCAAAATTCAGAGAATGGTCTTCAAGAACATCTAAAAGCCTTAGAGTTGTTTTGTCGGGATGTAGGGATGCAAGTGAACATCAGCAAAACCAAGGTCATGATTTTTACGCTGAAAAGAGCTAAGAAACAATTGAACTTTATATTTGAGGGAAGCTCTTTGCAAGTGGTAAATGAATACAAATATTTGGGTCTCGATTTTTGCAGCAATCTCAGTTGGGAGACTTGTAGGGCAAAAAGGATTCAAGGGGGCTGGAAAGCCCTATACTTGCTTCAAAATAGATGCAGATCAGCTGAGCTATGGGACTGGAAAACAAAGAAGAAATTATTTGGGCTGCTTGTCACTCCAGTAGTATTATACGGCTGTGAAGTTTGGGGCTGCAACACTTCAGCTCTAAAATGGAGGCAAATAGAAGGATTACAAAAGCATCTAATCACCAGCAGTTTTAAAATAAAAAGTACAGTCCCGTATGAGATTGTCCTAGCTGAAGCGGGGGCTTTCCCAATGGAAATGGCAGCATTAATCCGTTTATTAGGTTATTTGAAGAGAATTGAGAATATGGGGGAACACCGGTGGCCCAAAATTGTGGTGGAAGAAAACTTAACTAGAAGGAAGAGCACGTGGATGAGGCAAAATACCAAGTGGTTGGAAAAATGGGGGATAAGCATGCAAGAGTGCCCAAACACCAATGTAGAAATTAAAAGGTTTGTGAAGGAGAAAGCCAAACAAATCTTGTGGTCAAAACAACTTAGTAGAAAAAGGGAATATTATGTTTTGCACTTTAACCACACTTGTGATCACGGGCAAAAGTATTACGTGGGGGCAGATATAGAGTGGAAGGCTAAAATGTTGATAGCCCAGCTGAGAACTAGCTCTCATCGTTTGAGATGTGAAACAGGGAGATGGACAACACCCAAGGAGGCTTGGGCTGATAGGATTTGTTGTTTCTGCTCTTCGGGTTTGGTGGAAACGGAATGGCATTACATCATGCAGTGTAAAGCGTACGAGGACATTAGGTGCAGTTACTTGGATCTGTTTAAAGTCAAATCGTTAGAGGCTTTGTTCGAAGAGGAAAAGATCGTTGAAACGGCAGGTTACTTGATCAAAATACACAGCAGAAGAAACAAAATTAGTAAAGAGTTAAAGGGAAACATAAGTACTCGGTGAGGTCGGCGGGTGCTCGGTTTGTATCAATTTGTGGTTTCAGTTCTGTTTTGGGGTCCCATAGGCCAGCTGGTCTCGTGGACGTAATTAAAAGCATTCATTCATTCATTCAATCTTTAGCAAACACACAAAGGAGTATTATAAGTTCAACAAACATTCAAGTGCTATGTTATCCAACCTCTTTTTTTAATAATGTATTTTTACAAGAAAAAATGTGGGTAATGTTTGGACTCCTCTCTTCTTGGAGTGATGTTAGCATATTCCGCGAGTAGAGCAGGTAATTTTGTTTTAGAGTAAAGCCAAAATTGGAAAGTAAGTTGATAAGAGTCATTACAGCATGTCTTATTTTGGCATCATTATGCCATTTAAAACTAAAGCTATTAATTTTTTTTGGTTAGATTTACAAGATTTCAAGGAACTCAGTCAATAGCTTCAAACTAAAGACTAGAAATGGGGCATTTTTCTTAAAACAGTGGAGAGGAAAAATGTGAAGTTATGTGGCACATTTATGGTTAAGCAGTATTTGTATAATTCCACCTTCTCATTCACCGAGTTAAAATTTCAATTACTGAACTATAATCACTTCACCACTTTGCAATATGATCTCAAATTATACATTTTCTTTTTTGGTATCTCAGAGGGGTATCCCTGCGACTGGCTGGGCTTCTTTTAAGTTTCTGTTACCAGGCGAGACTAATACCCTTTGGGCTGCACGATCTCTCAACGCTTGTGCCATAGCGTGCGTGGTTGGGTTAGTCAAGGTTTGAACTTGTGTCGATTGTTTGTGTCTTTCAACGGCTCAACCAACTGGTCTACAATTTGAGGGCTTCTCAAAGTATACATTTTACTGTAACTATATACCTCAAAAATATAGTTAAAATTTCAATTACTAAACTATAATCGCTTCACCACTTTGAAAGATGATCTCAAATCAAACATTTTATTGATTAAAAAGTTGCATGTAAAACTATCTATGCCTTCGTCCACCTATTTTTAACCCCTATAAATTTACAAGCTTTTTGAAGACAAAAAAATAGCAATTAAAAGGATCTAAACAAAATTCCATTGAAAACAAATAATCGTGTTTGTCTACTTATAATGAGTTATTTTAAATTAAGTTGGTTATAAGAATTTTACATAATGGAACAAAAAAAATATATAAACCCTTGGTTAAATAAGGTGTGGATAGGAGGAAATATAACCCAATATGACTTCTAAATAAGGTGTGGATGTGGTGCAAGCACCTTTGGGAAAATTTTGTCAAACAAAGTTGATAATGAGTAGGCTTTAGGATTTTGGGGTAATATGCACTAAATAAGGTCATGGAGACCATTTATTATTGTATTTAGTCATGTTTGAGTCTATTAGGTGATTAGGGGGGTTTAATTTGCATAATATTGCTAAATGTTGAAAAGTTGTCATTTATGTAAACTTGCAAATGTTGCAAAAGGCAGATTTTTGGAAGTTCAACGGTCAGACATTTTAAAAGACAGTTTTAGGCATTATGTTAGTTAACTTAGGAGGGAAAAAGCATTTATATGTTGGAAAGCATCAATGTAAAGGTTGGTCTGAAGATTGGAAGGAGGAAAATCAATAAAAATCACTGCTTTTCCTGTTATTTCTGAGTTTTCTCTTAGTTATCAGTCAGTGTACGGACTGTACATTGATTTTTGTTTTAAAAGCTTTCAAAACTTGTTGTATATATGTGTTAGCTATCATCCAAAGGTGGATTGATAGGATTCTTGTGAAGTTTGTGGTTTTTAAAATCAAATTTTTGTGCACGGTTGAGAATACCCTGTTTTAAGGGTTTTGGTGTTTTAAACATGAAAATCACCCCATTCCCCCTGCTGTGAACATTGTACCTCCGTGGAATGGGTGGAAACATTTAGAATTAGGTGTGTTCATGCTTGGTGAGTGTAGGGGAGGTTAAATAAGGTGTTGGGCATGATGCCCTAGATGGGAAAATTGAGTTTTCCATGTGAAATTATGTGGTTTTGGTATGGTAAAACATGAATTTGGTTGGTGCAACATTATTTCTTGATTGAATGAGTATGTGCAGAGATATTTGAAGTTGTTTGAGGTGGTGGCAAGTTTAGATAAGGCTAAGAAATGTGTTTTTCAGTAAAACCCTAGGTTATTGGCTAGAAAAGAGGGTTTTGGGTTTTTCCGTTGTTGAAAAGTAGTTGTGAAATCTTTGGCTTGAATACCTGTTGATTGCTTCCCAAATGAGTTTAGTAGTTTTGAAGAAGTTTTGAGGCAAGGTCCTTTGTAAAACAGACCTAATTTGAGGTTTAGTCAATGTAGAAACCTAATTTTGTTGAAGATGTTGCAAAGTAACTTGTTGTGGTCTAGGGATATGTTGTTGTACACCCTAATGGGTCCTTGAGTTGGTGCTGGTCTTGATGTGAATGGACCTTCTCTAAAAGTTATACCCGTTTCAAGGAGATTCCAATGCTATAAGGAATAGTGAGGGTATGGTGAGTTAGGTTGAGTTTGATGATTTGTGACTGAGAGTTGTTGCTTTTGGATTGGAAATTGTGTTGTGTGGTTGTAGGACCTCCCCTGATTGGCATCATGATGGAAGAATAAATTATAATCCAAGATGACTCTTCTTCTTTCTTTGCGATAGTATATCAAAATATGGCTACAAGCGAAAATCTAATAGTAAATAGTAACCATCAATTATCATATTTACATTCAAATGGATTAAATGCATGAATTGAGAAATGTAAATGCATAAAAGAAATATATTGAGGTCGAGAGTCACTTGAGTGATGGTAAGTAACTATGAAATTATGAGTAATATATGTTATCATCCCTAATATGAATAGAACCAAAAGGGAAGAATAGGCTTAAAGAGGAAGGATACAACAAATAGAGTTGAAAAAGAATGAAATGTATGAGTCAAAATGAATAAGGTAAGAGATGCTTCAGTACTTTGCATTGTCTCCACAATGTCATATAGAAGAAGGTAAAAATAAAGACAAAATAAGGAATAGGTCTTTGAATAAGGGTTGAAAAATAGTGGATACTAAATAGATAAAGTAATTATGAGATGCTTCTATTTCGACTTCTTGTGCTTCTGCTTGACAAAGTTACGCTTTTGCATAGGCATAATTTTTTGTTTGTTTGTTTGTGTTTTGGCGCTTCTATTTTGTCAAAAGGCACCTCTGTTTGGTCTTGCAGTACTTGTGTTTCACAGAGCTACACTTTTGTCTTAGTTTTCTTCATAAGTTTTCCAAGTTTTATCTTTTATCTTATCAACAAAAAATCCTTCGGGGGTGAGTGTACCAACCCACATCACAAAACGGTCCCAAATTTTTATGGTTATCTCAATGCTAAAAATTATTTTCTTTGATCACTTTTCATCTAACCCCTTGTTGTGCAACTTGAAATCGCTTGTCAAAGGGAAAAAATATTAAACTACTAACCCCTTTGCATTCTTTATTTTGTATCTTGTCTTCTCATATGCGTTAATCTTGAATATAAGCATTTTGAAGACTTGTTAAGAAGAAGATGCATGGTTTATGGATTTCCATTGTTCTCCTTGTTTTGGTCTTGAGCTATGGATCTAGTTCTAAGGACTTATTTGGAGAGGTATAGGAAATGGTTTGTGCCTTTAGGCATATTCCCTTTGTTGTGGGAATGATTGGATTGTTTGATCTACCTTTGATATGAGAGGTTTACATCTATTGTTGCCATGTTTTCATTTGATTTGAATGTTAGATGTTGATATCCTTTCAGTTTGGGAATGGTGAAAAAGATCTTACATTACACAACTTGGTACATGTTAGTGTGGAACAAGGATATGGTTTGATTTGCATGTTCTCTCTTTGGTCTTAGTATTCTTCCTGGATGTTTGTATTCACATGGTTGAGTGTGAATAACTTGGGAGAGCTATGGTGACTAGTGGTGAGAGAGGTATTGTAGCATATTTATTTGTAGGATTTGCATATCATTGTATGTTTTCTTAACACTATGTAATAGAGGAGTTAGCCACATTCTCTATATGAAGTACTATATGTAGAATTGGTATGCCTTGACCTATCTTCAGATTTTGACATTACTCATGCAATGGGAGTTTTTAGATATATGTCTGGTTATCCTCTTCAATAGCTTGGTTTTGTGATTATTGATGTGTGATGAGGGTGCAACCTGAGACAAAAAAAATAACTCACAAAACAAGAGAATAATTTTATTATTTTGAAAATGGAACTTCTTATATGCAGAGGATTTCAAATCCTCAAGTTCTACAACATATGCAAGTTACAGAAAATTACAGAATAACCCTTTTCGTAGTGTGCAAACTTGTCCCCAAAAAGCTACCCAAAAATCATAAACCCACCCATAAATAGAGCTCCTTTTGAGTTTGGAGCCAAAACAACATTCAAATTTGAGTTTTGGCAGTTTGGTGCCAAAATTTACAACTTGAAATTCAAATTTCAAAAGAACATTCGAAAATTCGTATCCTCTAGAAAGTGTGCCAACTTCTAGGAGCCATAACTTTTGATTCGGGACTCCGTTTTTCAAACCGTTTGAACCGTTGGAAAGGTCTCAGAGTCAAGGACGTGCTTGAAATTGGTACGTCAATTTTGACAAGTTTTGGGGCCGTTTTGGGACTGTTTAGTGCCTCAAATTTGACTTGGAAGGTTTTCAGGTGTAATTCTAGGAGACTAAAACTGCAATATCTTTCAACCTAGGAATAGAAAAGCAAAACCGTAAGTTGGGAATTACATTATGATGAAAAGGGTATCTAGAAATACAAAACATCTAAGAAACTACCAACATGAAATGAAACTCTTTTTTTGGGTGATGTAGGATTGCCCTTACAACACTGGATGCTCCTGCATCAATGTGATGTTGAGTTTTTGCATGTTTCGTTGGATTTGGATCTATGAGTTATGCAGTTAGAAAATCACCCATTTGATTGCAGTGAGATAATCTGATGTGGACTATCTATATCCATGATATTGTTTCAGTGTTAATGCATACTTTGTTAGTTAGCCTTGTATGTGGTCATTTGTACATTAGTATGTTGCATTTGAGATGGTAGGATGAATATACAAAGACTTGATTGCAAATTTTGGGTCGGTATGTTGATGACATGAAGTTCTTTCTATGTTTTGTATACCCTGGTTTGAGGTATGGATAACTTAGATGAGTTGCAACTTCTTGTGGTTATGTTCATTTGAATTTGATGCTTGTGTTCATGTAAAGATTGGTGCAGGTTTCAGTGATAGTTGATATGTTTCACCTTGGCATGTTCCTTTTTCTTCCATAGGTGGCATGTTGGAGGATGTGAGGAGTTATTTTTTATTTTTTTATGGTGGTTATCATGGTTGCTTTTGCAAATATCTTGTTGGAGCATGAGAGCATGGTGAAGATTTAGATGGTACATGATTGGCTAAAGGATTTTTTTCCCTTGTTTATGATTCCTATGGGTGTATTTATAATGTATGATGTCAAGTGAGAGAATGTTAGGATTAAGGTGAAGTCTACCTTGTAAATTATGTCATATTGCATGATTCCAACATCCTTGGAAAGTGTCCCCAAGCACTTAGGCTAAATTGGGAAAATATTTTGTAATATTAATTCTCACCATTGTTTGTAATATGTTCATAAGGGGTGATATGTTCCATTAGTAGCGATAAAGGTGACTTGTGGACATAAATATTTAATATTGGGTTTTCCACATGTGGATGCCTAAAATGAGATAGTAAAAGATAAAGAAAGGACAAATGAGTGACTATTGATATTTCATCATTTATTACATTTAATTTAATGTTTATCCTCTAAAGTTTGGGCGCCCAAGTTGGAGGGAAAGTATTAGAGCCAAAACTAGTGTCCTTTCACATTCCAAGAAGCATTCCAAGGGTTGGGGATGTTTGGAACAAAGGGTCATCTTTGGGAGCCATGTTTGGTTCATTAGATGTCTTCACAAGTCTATAAAATCATCTTTGAATAGTTGAGTGTAGAGTTTCATTGCAGGTACAAGGACAAGTTGAGGCATAAAAAGGTTGTTCACATGTGCATAGGTGTTGCCATGGTGGAGGAAACAAGGAGAATGAAAGTGAATGTATTGTAATCTCACTTATTTGAAGATAATGCATACTTGACCTCTCTTTTTGGTGGAGTTTTTTCCTGCAAGGGTTTCTTCACATAAATTATGTGTTATGTGATGCTCTCATGTTTCTGATTTGTGTCTCATCGCTACTATCTTATGGTGATGTTATTCTTTATATATTGATGTTATAAGTTCACATTAGGTAGTGTTTATACGCATGCTACATTGATTGACTTTTTACATCATAAAAAAGATGGATCTAATCATGGTATTTCCATATTTAAGAATATTAATTTTTATATTTTCATATTGATGTAGTTGAAGCCTTGTATCTCATTCATTAAGATTCATATTTGGATAAAGATTAAATTTTACAACAATTGTTATTAGAGCCTATTTATTTCTCTTCAGTACTAAGCATGTTGACGTACAATATCACTTTGTGCAAGAAATGGTTGAGAATGATAAGATATCAATTGATAAGGTTGAAACTTTGGATAATTTTGCAAATTCTCTTAGAAAGTTAGTGACCACATATAAGTTCTCTTGGTGCAAGAAGGCCATGGGCCTTGATCACAATACTTGATTTATTATTCATATCTCTTGGATGTAATTACAATATATAATGTCAAGTGGGAGAATGTTAGGATAAGGTGACATTAACCTTGTAATCCTATGTCATTTATATGTCTCCACATTTCTTGGAATGTGTTCTAGGGGATGTGAGAAAAATTCATTAAATATAGGCATGTTGTAATTATATTTTAAAGAGAGGATTTAATTTCAATGGAGGTTACACATCAAAAATGGATAAGGCATCTTTCATAGGCATCCACTTTTTGATTTGGAAGGTTTTGGATGGGGCACCCAAGATTGGAGAAGAAAAGGTGTTTGTTGGTGTTCCATCAGGGAGCAGAAAGGCCATTGAAGCATCCAAAAAGTCAAGAGTTGGATAGCCTATGGGTTAGAAACCCATGTTGGAGCCTTGTAATTTTCATTTAATATTTTATTATGTCTTTTTGTTGTCCAAGAAGGGGGTGTGGGTTTTTTGCAAGTGGTTTTGTACCTCTTGTTTTGTTTTACCATTTGTGGTTTTACCTCCCACAAGTTCTATAAATTGGAGCCATGAGATGTTAGTTTCATGTTGAGTTCTTGCAAGTAATAGGGTGTTGTTAGGTTGATCAAAGATAAATACTAGACCATATTATTGTGTACTCTCATTCGAATATTAATAATATATTTTCCCTCTTATCTCGTGTGGAGTTTTTTCGAAAGGGTTTCTCCACATAAATTTGGTGTCAAATTTTGTTTGCTGATTTTTATATTGTGATGTATGTTGCAATCACATGTTTAAATTTAATTTAGTAATCTAATTTTCAGATATTAATTTACTTTCATAAGTTCATATTGTAGCTTTCCTTCACTTGTTTTTAACAATTTTTTTGTTGTCAATCTAGCCTTGCTCTTGAAGATGCACAATTGCTATGAAGGATGCACACTAAAATCAAAGATGTAATTCTATAATTTGTATTGTTATTAACATCAACCAAAACAAACCTTTGAATTTTATGCTTTATTATTTCATCCCTTATCTACAAAATAAGATGTTAAGCTCCAAAATATTATTTATTACATTTTCGACATTTCTATTGGTGTTTTTCAGATTGTTGCCAAAGTGAACAAGGGGAAGGATAAGTTAGTGAAATGGTTATGCCTACTTAATAATTTCTATGAACTTGATTATTTCCCTTCAGAACTTAAGCAATATAACAAAAATATAACTTGGTAATTAAAGGCACTATTACATAAAATGAGGATAAATGAAGTAAAAGGATTGAGAAAAGGGACATACATGTGCTAAATTGTACCACTTTGATTCTCATCAACGTGTTCTTATTTTTTAAAATATTATGGTTGATTGAATAAAAAATGAAAGAATTACTATATTCCATGATGTTAGCATCCAAATACTTCATAGATTTCCATAGTGAACTCCCTTAACCAAGATCATGGTCCAAAAAACAATACTACATACATATTTTTTGAAAACCATTTGCACACCAACATAATGCATCTTACTTATAGACAAAAGGTTCCTCACTAAACATAGAATGTGAAAAATATTGGAGACAGTTTTGGTTCCTCCATCTCCAAATTCAAGAATAACTCTACCTCATCTAATGATTTTGAGAGAAGAGTTATCTCCCAAGTTTTAACTCGAAGTCATATGAAATGAGGTTCTAGAATCAATACACCATGCACCCTCATGTGCATGCATATTAAGCAATACAACAAAGAAATCACCACCACCATCATTTGATGCTCTTAATTTAGAGTCATAACTAGATTCCTTTGCCTTCTTTTCCTTGTAGTCTTTTTTGGTGTGTATACTCTTACTATAGCTCTAATATTTCACCTTAGATATACTAGGAGATTTAGATTTCTCCCTAGAATTAGCACACTTTTCCTTTGTTCTTATTCTCAACCTTTTCCTTTTAATGATCTTTGATGGTCAAAACATATTTGATGGAATATAAAGTTTTTTGGTTCATCTCCTTGGAAATTAATGCACTCACCACCTTAGGAATCTTAAGTTTTGAGATGATGCTATTGGTTTCCATCACAAGGTTGTCTTAACCATTAGGTAAAGAATAAAATAGGGTTATATGCTAATTCTTGTCAATAGGGTTATGTGCTAATCCTTTTTATCAATGTTCATGCCCATAGATGTTAACTAGCTAACCATAATGTTGAAGCCATTTAGGTGCCCTATTATAGAGTTTCCATCACCCATCCTTAAGGAGTAAAGTCTATTCCATAGGAAAAGATTTTTTATCTAATATTTAACAAGAATATGTTTCCTAACTTCTTCCAAAGGAGCTTAGTTATGATTTATTCTAAAACATTCAAGAGCATTAAATTGACAGAAAATTTGATCCACGTTCCTTGTATTTTTATCACCAATTATCCATTTTTTAATATTTCATGCTAGTCTATTTCTATCCTAAAATTGCTACCCACAAATATATATCAGTAAAGAGATCCTCCATCTCGAGTTTCAAAAAATCAAAATGTGTTTTATTAACTTCTTCACTTTAATTCTAGAAATGCTTGCCATATCAATTTCCTACACAATAAGATTAGATTTAAAACTCTCACTTGAGCAAGGAATTATATAAAATATACTCTATTCCTCTTATGCATCTAACAAGGTGGAAAATTGAGTAAAAGGAAACATGCAACAATCCCCAATTACCCTATGAGGAGATTATTACATTTTTTTCAATTTAACTAAATTTTAGCAAAATTTTGGCATGCAAACAACACTTAAAATAAGAGCTATAATAAAATAGAAGAAGAAGAAGAAGAATAGTAGGAACAATCATGAGAAAAAGTGGCACTAATATGTAATGTCCCCATTTTTTTGAGTAATGACAAATATTGATATTTAGCTTATTTTATTCTCATAAGCTAAATAATGGAGTTATAAGGGAATAATAATAAAATTAATTATTTTAAAGTTGTCTATTTTATTTATAAATATCAAAAGGATAAATTTATTTTAATTAATTTAATCAAAGTAACAAATAAAAAATAAAAAATATTATAAAGTCACTTTATTAAATAAATGTGCTTCTAGAAGATTTGAGAAAGTTATTTTGGATTCTTCTAGAAGACTAAGCTAGGCATTTAAAAAAGATGAGAGCAAGTCATTTGGACATCTTGGTTTTGGTACTTTTTTATCAGAGAATTTTGGAGAGCTTGTGTTTGCAAGTTCAACTCTTTTGAGGACATAAACCCCTAGAGAAATAGTGCTAGTGGACGAAAACACATTGCCATTCGAGGTGGATACATCTAGGTTCACAATTATGCTTATTTGGAAAATTTTGTAAAGATTTGAGTGGCTATTATAAGCAATTATCTTTGCAGATTGAACTAGGGTAGATTTGTGTTCGTTGGAATCTTCATTCTTGGGTGATTCAATTTTAGATTTATGTAGGCTATTTACAACAATTTTCTGAGTCATTTTGGAGGGTTCATTTGCATACATTTTGAGGGTTCAAACCCTAAATTTGGGTGCCAAAATTTGGGATACGATTTGGTGGTTTTATTGCATCTATTTGGCATCATTAACATCATTCTTGGTGCACAAATTATTGCATACTTGTGCACCCATTTGTTTACCCTTTTTGGTGTTATGAAGATTTATTACCACAGGGTTTCAAACCCCAAGTTTGAGCACCACACCTTGGAGGTTCCTTTACATCATTCGAAGGTCAAATTTGCATGCAAATTGGTTTGTATAAGCCCTATGTTTATAGCAGATTATAGGTGGGCATGTTTGGTATGATTACCCATGATATTTTGATGTATTTGAAGACTTCCTGTTCTAAAATTGTAACAAACTTCTGATCTAAGTTTCCCATTGTTTTGATACATTTTGGTGTTGAAAAATTGTGTAAATCATTGTGTAATTCAACTATGATTTTGGCACGCTTTCTAGTACCTTCTTCTATCTCACACACTTTGTGGGTTTCCTTTTGTTCTATGGAATTCAGTTGAGCAATATTCACAAGGGATTTCTTCTTCTAGTGTTGAAAAAAATGGGTGGTGATAGAAGCAGAATCGAGCCACATTCTTGCGCGAGCCTCAGGAAGAATATGAAGCTATGGAATATATTGTGCCATGGTAATTTCATGCCTTTTTTAGAAAGGTTGCATGCGCATAACCCTAATGCCTCAATGGAGTTTGTGTCATGCTCACATAATCACAAGCTTAAGATAAAGGGCCTGGAAGTGGAGATGAATGAGGAGTTGGTTGCTACAGTACTGGGATGTCGATGGTTTTCCATAAGTTTTACAAGGACAAGAAGAGTAACGAGGAAGTGATGGCCCAATTCTTCAAAGATGACAAGTAGAAGAAATTGATCAAAATGGAAAATTGGGGTTCTGTCACATCTCAATCCTGATGCAGATTAATTTTGGTTTTGTGTGGATTTGTTACAAGTTTTGATGTGCCCGGTAGAATAATAATTAATGTGATGGTGTTTTGGTGTGGAGATAAATGAAAGTGTTTATTTAAATTATGAAAAGATGAATAGTATTGAATGCGTTTTATTTTGAAAATGAAGCAAAATAGAGTAGAAACATTTTAATTAATGTAATGTATTGCTTTATTTATATCTTAATGTGATACTAATTCAATTATTGTTGTGTGCCTGAGTGCACTTGAGTTGCAGGAAATCAAAGACCAAGGGTGTGATTAAGGAGAGGAGGTTAGCTTCTTGACAGGACAAAGCAAGCAGACCTCTCGATCACACACATGCACTTAGATTCATATAGATTGCATTTAGGAATGTCTAATTTTTGTGTGTTTGTTTTGAATTATTTGCAAATTAAACAATAAATAGTAAATTAAATAAATGATGATATGAAAGTATGATAAAATAAAGAATTAAATTTTAATTAAATTTAATTATAAATCTCGATTTAAATGCTTATGCATTCTACTCTTCTTTTATTTTGTGTTAATCTTTGAATTAATAAGTTAACCATTAGTTATAAGATATTTATTTTTATATTAGAGTAAATATTTTTCAAAAGGGGATTTACATGCAAACTATTCTTATTTTTAAAATCCATTTCAAGATTAGGGTAGAAATGGAAAGGAAAAGCATTTTTGAAAAGGGAAAAGAGTTCCTGAGAAGGTAACGGTTCTTGAAAAACTTTCTTGAAAATATGCTCTACAATTTTGCTCTAATGGTTGCCAAGAAAAAGCTAAATCTTTCAAAATAGTGTGTTGAGAATTAATCTTGGGTAAATAGAGGAAAGTTAAAGAGCTGGAAAAGCAATTGGAAAGGAGGAAGAAGAAGAAGCTTTCTCAGAGAAACCAGATTGAAAAGAGGCAAAAAGAAGAAGCTGTCTGAAGAGCATCTCCAATCTCCAGCTGGAAGCGTAATCAACTTGTGATAATCTCCAGGTTTTCCATTCTTTTTCCACAAATATTTTTTGAAAATGAAATTACTACTGAAGAAATTGAAAGCCAAGTGCTTGATTTGTTTGCAAATTATGAAAGATTGAGTAAATCTCCTATTCTTTTGTGTTTCTTAAAAAAAAAGTTACATATTTTTCCCCTCTTCCAGATTTGGGATTTATCTCCTCTACAAATTGTGGTTTATAATTTTGTTCCAGATTACTCTTACATTTCACAGAAATTTTGAATATATATATATATATATATATATATTTATATACACACACAATTCCTCTGTGCATATATATATATATATATTATAACTGTGTTCATATATGTTTATAGACTTGAATTATATTCAACGAAAATTGTGAAGAAAACCGTTCCAGAAATCATTGAATTTGAAATCTTTGTTAATGAAAGTCATGGTATAAAGAGGAGGCAGTTGGGATCTCTCCACAACCGAGCCCTCCCCATAAGGGAAGGGCTGCGCTATGGGAGACAACACTCCCTCCACAGGCCGCGCCCTGTGGAGGAAGCACTGCCTTCCACAGATAGCGCCTCCCCATATGGGGAGGGGCGATAGCCTTAATGTGAATAATATTTGCTTTCAGAAAACAATACAATGATTTTTGAAACCACGATTTTACTGTATCCATTCCGTAGGTAAAATACATATGATGTTTTGAAACTGTGTTTACAGTGTAGCATTCCGTATGGAAGAATACACTGCACAGTTTGAAATATATATTTATTTATATATATATATATGTATATATATATGTATGCTGTGTATATATATATATATGCTACATTTATATATATATATATATATATATATATATATATATATATATATGATATATATATATATATATATATATATATATGTATATATATATGTATATATATATGTATTATGTATATATATATATACACACACACACATACAATCAGCAGGAGTATGGAGTTGTGAGAATCCTTTCTTGTCTGATTAAAATTATTTTTCTTTTGTAAAACATTCCCGAGTTTTAAACATATACACATAATATGATTACCTGGGAAATGAAATACTTATATACATTTAAATGTAATATATATAAAAATACAATATTATGAAAACATATACATGTATGAATATCAGTCTACCTCAGTAGCTATATATACACACACATATGTAAAACTGAGTTCTTAAATGGATTGTTTTATAATAAAATCAAGCTGAAACCATTCATATTGACTTAGACTTAGCTTTTTCTGAATTTAAGCATGAAAGTATGCATATAAACGCATTTAAAAATATAGTTATATCAATGAATATTAATATGAGTTACAAACTTAACATTTTAATCTCATGCTTTTAATGGAAGATTAGCTGACAAATCTGAGATACGTAATTTATAAATCTGAAAATGATTAGATAAACTCTTGTGCTAGAATTATTCTTTTTCTTTTTCTCCTTTATGTGGACTTAGTATCCATTGTATACTTTTCTAGATAAACCTCCTTTAATAAATGTGGAAATCTATGTATTCCAATCCATACTTATAAGTTTGATTTGTGAAGTTTCTTTTTAAATTTATATAAATATGTTATTTTGGACAAATTATTCAATTTAAAGTTTGAACTTGTGAATTCTTATACGCTCTTTCCAAAAGACCCAAACTTAGATCATTTTGAAAGAATAGGAATTGAGTTGCAAAACCAACTTGTGATCAACTTTTCACTTTAGTTAGAAGGCTAGAGTAGAGTTATTGTGAACCCTGTGAATTCTTTGTAATTATTGGTATTCCTTTGAAATTGAGATGTATAAAGAATTTGAATGTGAACTTAAATGGAAAATGTATTATTTACTATATTTGAGAAACTTATGGGATAGGATGCCGAAGGTGGACCCATAGAGACGGTAGTTTTACCTTTTCTAAAACTATCATTTTGCTTTATTTATGCTTGGCCAAGCACATGCACCATTGAAATAGATGGAATTAAAAGCCTAGAACTAAACAAATATAGGTCTCTGCCACCTCCTGTTTGCAAGAATTATGTGATTCTCATGTTAGGAATGCATATAGGCATCAAGCTTGCATCGAGAGTTCCCTCCTGCATTGTTGTTTTAGGTTGCTAGGCTCCTCATGCAGGGCTGGGGATTTCTTCCAGCTAGGAAGGAACCCGGGGAAGTCATGTACTTCGTGGTTGGCCAGAAAAGGTGCCTTAATCACACTCTTGGACCCAACTTGCAAGAAGACTAGTGGTGTCACGACGGTTGAGGTTCAGAGGTTTATATGCTATAAATGTATTCATGTATTATTTTGAATGGCTTTTGAAGCCCACTTGTAAATGTAATTATTTTTTTAAAATTTAGTATTGTAACATTGAAATAGATATATTAGAATGAAAGTTTTGATGTAACATTGAAATAGATGTATTGATTGAAAGATACTGATGTAATTGAAACTTGAAGAATTTTTGGAAACTTATTGTTATGCAATTGGAATTTACATTTGTATATCATTGCAATGATCCTTGCTAATGGTATTTACTTCTTTTGCATACATGGAATGAAATTAATTACTAAATTTTCCTTTTCAAGAATTTATGGGAAGATCTTGATCTATGCATCCTTTTTTCTTAACATATTTGGAATGTTTTAAGTTTGGTAGATTATGTGGCTAAATGAACATCATTTTTTGAGCGTTACATTTTGGTATCAGAGCAGCAAGGTTCAACTCTAGGACCTATGCCTAATTACACTTGATGTTATGTTTTTCCAAGGTAACCCTAATGGAGGGTAGGTATTATCAGCGGGAACGGGGAGGAGGATCCCGTGGTGATCCCAATGATAAGTTAGATCACATTTTGGCCATTCTAAGTAGGCAAGAGGCCAGGATTGATAACCTTGAGCAGGTAATACAAATTGGACCAACAAGGTCTGAACCTGGTGAAAGTGAGGACATCAGGAATGAACCAAATGGAGAAAACCCTGAAACTGAAAAGAATCAAAGTAAGCTAACAAAGGTAGCTGAGGAATTGGGTCCTTGGTGGTACCACCCAAGTTTGATGGTAAATCCTTTGGTGATGGGGCAGAAGCTTGGATTATTGAAATGGAGGGGTATTTTTCCCTTCGTAACCTATATGAGGAAACTAAGGTGGAATGGGGATCCTACTAGCTCACTGGTGAAGTTGCTACATGGTGGGAGAATGAAAGGGCTGATAAACAGTTTTTACCTGGAAAGGTAACATGGGAACAATTTTTGTAGACTTTCAGGAAGAGGTGGCTTCCACAGTCTTATTTTGATAAGAAAATGACAAAATTCCAGGTGCTCATTCAGGGAGGAATGACAGTGATACAGTATTGGGAGAAATTCTCTCACTTGCTTAAGTACGTACCTCAGTACCAGCATGATGAGAGGTTTCGTATTCAAAAATTCATTTTGGGGCTTAGGCCTCAAATTGGAAATGAGGTGGATATGCATAGACCAACTACCATGGATGAAGCCTTTGAATTGGCACTTTTGCAGGAACATAAAATGCAATAGGTTGCAAACTACAAGAAAAGTAGGGAATCCAAGTATGGTAATAAGAAGTCCCAAGGAAATCGTCAAGGTAACAATAACCAGGGAAATCAGAGCAATCAGGGTAACCAGGGAAATAATAACAGGCAGATCAGAAATTTGAAAAGGGGTGGTAGTCCTCAAAACCATAATGATGGAAATCAAAATAATAATAAGAGGGCTAATTTCAATAAAAAGAATGGCAATAACAGGAGGGATTTTCTGATAGGCCTAAAGCACCTCGTGGAGGTTTTTATACTTGTGGTGGTGAGAATTACACCAGTGTGTGTCCTCAAAGGGTTAATAGACAAAACAACAGGAATCAACATCATATCCAGGCGGCAGTTGACAATCGCCAAGCAGGTTATCAATCCACTCTTATCCAACTTTCGGGTAAACTTTTTGGAAATCCTGTTTCTATGTTGATTGATATTGGTGCCATTGATAGTTTTGTGAATCCTCATGTTGTATCTAAATTATCAGTTAGACCGGGCTATATGGAAAATTCATGGAAAGTTCAGTATGGGAACCGGGTACAGAGGAAGGCAGAGCAATGCCTGTTTTGTAGTGAACTTGAACTCCCTAGTCTCAAAACACAAGTTAATTTGTATGTAGCACCATTGGGATCTTATGATGTGATTTTAGGAATAAATTGGCTTTCTGAACATAAGGCCCTTGTGGATTGCGAAGAGAAATTAATAAGGTGTCTTGATGACCAAGGAAGGTATGTAGAGATTTGTGGTATAAAAAGGCCTCTGGAACTTAGGCAAGTCTCCACCATGCAATTAAAGAAGGAAAGCCAAAAGGGATGCACTATTTATGCAATAAAGGTCAAGGACCTTGATGAGACAAAATCCTCAGTTAATGATCATCCCATTCTAAAAGAAATTGAGGATGTTTTCCCTGAAGAGCTAATTGATCTACCACCTAAGTGTGTATTCAATTTCTCAATTGATTTGATATTGGGTGCAGAACCTCAGTCTAAAGCTCCCTATAGGATGAACACAATAGAGTTATATGAGTTAAAAGCCCAATTGGAGGAATTGTTGAAATGAGGTTTCATTAGACCAAGTGTGTCGCCTTGGGGAGCTCTTATCATATTTGTGAAGAAGAAGGATGGGACCTTGCAGTTATGCATTGATTACAAGATGCTTAACAAGGTTACTATCAAGAATAAATACATGCTTCCCCATATTGATGATTTGTTTGACCAGTTAAAAGATGCCAAGGTATTCTCTAAAATAGATCTAAGATCGGGGTATCATTAGTTGACGTTAAAGGATGAAGATATTCACAAGACTGCATTCAGGACAAGGTATTGGCACTATGAATTCACAGTGCTTCTTTTTGGGCTAACTAATGCCCCTGTAGCCTTCATGAATTTGATGAACAATGTTTTTCGGGACTACTTAGATAACTTTGTTTTAATCTTCCTTGACGATATTTTGATATATTCTAAGTCAGAGGAAGAACATGAGGAACATTTGAGGATAGTATTGCAGCGGTTGAGGGAACATAAGTTATATGGGAAAAAGTCCAAATGTACCTTTTTCCAATCTAAGGTGCATTATTTGGGACATGTTATTTCAGTAGAAGGGATAGCTGTGGACCTAGATAAAATTAAGGTAGTCTTAGATTGGCCAGCACCGCAGAATGTTTCAGAAGTTTGAAGCTTTATGGTACTTGTAGGTTATTACAGGAGGTTTGTGCAAGGGTTCTCAACAATAGCAACACCCATTACTGCACTCCAGAAGAAGGGAAAGAAATTTGAGTGGAGTGACAGGTGTGAAAAATCTTTTCAGTTGCTGAAAGAGAAGCTTACTTCTGCACCTATTCTAGTTGTGCCTAATCTGAATGGTCATTTTACAGTGATTACTGATGCATCAGGAGAAGGGGTAGGAGTTGTTCTCATGCAGGAAGGACAAGTGGTATCATATGAATCAAGAAAGTTGAAGCAACATGAGTTAAATTATGTACCACATGATTTAGAGTTGGTACCATAGTTCATGCCCTTCAGATGTGGAGACACTATCTCCTGGGTAAGCCATTTGAATTAAAAATAGATCATGCTAGATTGCAGTACATATTTACTCAATCCAACCTAAATGCTCGTCAAAGGTGATGGTTGGAATTTTTGAGTGAATATGACTTTGGAATTGAGTACATTAAAGGGAAGGAAAATAGGGTAGTAGATGCCTTGAGCAGGAGGAGACATCTAGCAGCCATGATTACCATAAAATATAATTTCAGGGAGCAAGTGGTTCAGGCTTTACTTGGGGATGAGCAGTATGAAAGGGTGAAACAAGCCCTAGAGCAGGATCCTATAGATCGCAGATTTGCTGGATATGTATTTGAGTCTGATGGACTCTTGAGGTACCAGGGTCGTATGTATATTCCTAACTCTGCAGGGTTGAGAGAGTTGGTGCTAGAGGAATTCCATAATGTGCCATACTCAGGACACCCTGGTGTGACTAAAATGGTTGAGGGACTCAAGCCTCTATATTTCTGGCCAGGACTCAAAAGAGATGTTACTGCTTTTATTGCTCGATGTTTGGAGTGCCAGTGGGTTAAGGTTGAGCATGTCCATCTGGTAGGACTTTTATATCCTCACAGGGTGCCAAAATATAAGTGGCAGGTGATAATTATGGACTTTATTTAGGGATTGACGATGTCTAGGAATCGACATGATACCATCCTAGTTGTGGTGGATAAATTGACTAAGGTAGCCCATTTCATTCTTGGGAACCTCAAGGATGGCTCAATGGTTTTGGCGAGAAAATTTGTACAGTGAATCTTTCGACTGCATGGAGTACCAGAGGTAATCATTTCAAATCGTGACACTCAGATGACTTCTAGATTTTGGACTACTCTAAATTCTTCCTGGGAACTAAATTAAATTTCAGTTCAGCATATCATCCTCAAACTGATGGTCAATCTAAGAGGGTGAACCAGATTGTGGAGGATCTCCTTCGAATGTATTGTATGGAGCAACAACACAAATGGGAGGAGTATTTTCCTTTGGTGGAGTTTGCTTACAACAAATCCTACCATGCCTCTTTGGGTATGGCACCGTTCAAGGATCTATATGGACATAAATGCCGAACACCCATCAGTTGGGACAGGGTTGAGGTCAGGATTGTGATTGGACCCGAAATGTTGAGGGAAATGGAAGACCGGATGAAGCTTATCAAAGAAAAGCTTAAGCAAGCTTCAGATCGACAAAAGAGTCTTGTAGATAAGAATAGAACTTTTAGACAATTCTCTGCAGGAGACAAGGTCTTTTTGAGAGTTCGGCCACATAAGGGTTCAATCTCTTTCGGCAAGAACTCAAAGCTTGCCCCTAGGTTTGTTGGTCCTTTTGATGTCTTGGAGGTGATTAATCTGGTTGCTTACAGGCTTGCTCTGCCACCAGCTCTAACCCATATCCATAATGTTTTTCATGTCTTGGTGCTTAAGCCTTATCATCCAAATGTAGCTCATATTCTTGACTGGCATGCGTTGCAGGTACAGGACCCAGGAGTGATGCAGGTGGAGCCCGTTAGGATATTGGAAGAGGGCAACGTTAAGTTGCGGAACATGGACATTATGCAGTATAGGTTCCAGTGGGACCAATATTCAGAGGATAATGCCACTTGGGAGAATGCTGAGGACATTGATAGAGCTTTTCCTCATTTGAGATCTTAGCATGTTTTTCTTTTCTTGCTTTTAAAGACTTATGATACACTAATGTTTATGATTTTGTTGTGTGGCTTTGTAATAAGACATCAAGACGATGTCTCTTCCTAGTGGGGAAGGATGTCACGTCTCAATCCTGATGCAAATTACTTTTGGTTTTGTGTGGATTTGTTACATGTTTTGATGTGCCTGGTAGAATAATAATTAATGTGATGGTGTTTTGGTGTGGAGATAAATGAAAGTGTTTATTTAAATTATGAAAAACTGAATAGTATTGAATGTGTTTTATTTTGAAAATGAAGCAAAATAGAGTAGAAACATTTTAATTAATGTAATGTATTGCTTTATTTATATCTTAATGTGATACTAATTCAATTATTGTTGTGTGCCTGAGTGCACTTGAGTTGCAAGAAGTCGAAGACCAAGGGTGTGATTAAGGAGAGGAGGTTAGCTTCTTGACAGGACAAAGCAGGAAGACCTCTCGATCACACACACACACTTAGATTCATATAGATTGCATTTAGGAATGTCTAATTTTTGTGTGTTTGTTTTGAATTATTTGCAAATTAAACAATAAATAGTAAATTAAATAAATGATGATATGAAAGTATGATAAAATAAAGAATTAAATTTTAATTAAAGTTAATTATAAATCTCGATTTAAATGCTTATGCATTCTACTCCTCTTTTATTTTGTGTTAATCTTTGAATTAATAAGTTAACCATTAGTTATAAGATATTTATTTTTATATTATTGAGTAAATATTTTTCAAAAGGGGATTTACATGCAAACTATTCTTATTTTTAAAATCAATTTCAAGATTAGGGTAGAAATGGAAAGGAAAATCATTTTAAAAAAGGGAAAATAGTTCCCGAGAAGGTAACGGTTCTTGAAAAACTTTCTTGAAAATATGCTCTGCAATTTTGCTCTAATGGCTGCCAAGAAAAAGCTGAATCTTTCAAAATAGTGTGTTGAGAACTAATCTTGGGTAAATAGAGGAAAGTTAAAGAGTTGGAAAAGCAACTGGAAAGGAGGAAGAAGAAGAAGCTTTCTCAAAGAAACCAGGTTGAAAAGAGGCAAAAAGAAGAAGCTATCTGAAGAGCATCTCCAATCTCTAGCTGGAAGCGTAATCAACTTGTGATAATCTCCAGGTTTTCCATTCTTTTTCCACAAATCTTTTTTGAAAATGAAATTACTACTGAAGAAATTGAAAGCCAAGTGCTCGATTTGTTTGCAAACTATGAAAGATTGAGTAAATCTCCTATTCTTTTGTGTTTCTTAAAAAAAAAGTTACATATTTTTCCCCTCTTCCAGATTTGGGATTTATCTCCTCTGCAAATTGTGGTTTATAATTTTGTTCTAGATTACTCTTACATTTCACAGAAATTCTGAATATATATATATAATATATATTTATATATATATTTATATACACACACAATTCCTCTATGCATATATATATATATATATTTTATAACTGTGTTCATATATGTTTATAGACCTGAATTATATTCAACGAAAATTGTGAAGAAAACCATTCTAGAAATCATTGAATTTGAAATCTTTGTTAATGAAAGTCATGGTATAAAGAGGAGGCGGCTGGGATCTCTCCACAGCCTAGCCCTCCCCATAAGGGAAGGGCTGCATTGTGGAAGACAACGCTCCCTCCATAGGCCGTGGCTTGTGGAGGAAGAGCTGCCTTCCACATGCAGCGCCTCCCCATATGGGGAGGGGCGATAGCCTTAATGTGTATAATATTTTCTTTCAGAAAACAGTATAATGATTTTTGAAACCACGATTTTACTGTATCCATTCCGTAGGTAAAATACATATGATGTTTTGAAACCGCGTTTACACTGTAGCATTTCGTATGGAAGAATACACTACACAGTTTGATATATATATATATATATATATATATATATATATATATATATACACACACACACACATACAATCAACAGGAGTATGGAGTTGTGAGAATCCTTTCTTGTCTGATTAAAATTATTTTTCTTTTGTAAAAGATTCCTGAGTTTTAAACATATACACATAATATGATTACCTGGGAAATGAAATACTTATATACATTTAAATGTAATATATATAAAAATACAATATTATGAAAACATATACACGTATGAATATCAGTCTACCTCAGTAGCTATATATACACACACATATGTAAAACTGAGTTCTTAAATGGATTGTTTTATAATAAAATCAAGCTGAAACCATTCATATTGACTTAGACTTAGCTTTTTCTGAATTTAAGCATGAAAGTATGCATATAAATGTATTTAAAAATATAGTTATATCAATGAATATTAATATGAGCTACAAACTTAACATTTTAATCTCATGCTTTTAATGGAAGATTAGCTGACAAATCTGAGATACGTAATTTATAAATCTGAAAATGATTAGATAAACTCTTGTGCTAGAATTATTCTTTTTCTTTTTCTCCTTTATGTGGACTTAGTATCCATTGTATACTTTTCTAGATAAACCTCCTTTAATAAATGTGGAAATCTATGTATTCAAATCCATACTTATAAGGCTGATTTGTGAAGTTTCTTTTTAAATTTATATAAATATGTTATTTTGGACAAATTATTCAAATTAAAGTTTGAAATTTTGAATTCTTATACGCTCTTTCCAAAAGACCCAAACTTAGATCATTTTGAAAGAATAGGAATTGAGTTGCAAAACCAACTTGTGATCAAATTTTCACTTTAGTTAGAAGGCTAGAGTAGAGTTATTGTGAACCCTGTGAATTCTTTGTAATTATTGGTATTCCTTTGAAATTGAGATGTCTAAAGAATTTGAATGTGAACTTAGATGGAAAATGTATTATTTACTATATTTGAGAAACTTCCGGGACAAGATGTCGAAGGTGGACCCATAGAGACGGTAGTTTTACCTTTTCTAAAACTATCATTTTGCTTTATTTATGCTTGGCCAAGCACATGCACCGTTGAAATAGATGGAATTAAAAGCCTAGAAATAAATGAATATAGGTCTCTGACACCTCCTGTTTGCAAGAATTATGTGATTCTCATGTTAGGAATGCATATAGGCATCAGGCTTGCATCGAGAGTTCCTTCATGCGTTGTTGTTTTAGGTTGCTAGGCTCCTCATGCAGGGCCGGGGATTTCTTTGAGCTAGGAAGGAACCCGGGGAAGTCATGTACTTCGTGGTTGGGCGGAAAAGGCACCTTAATCACACTCTTGGCCCCAACTTGCAAGAAGACCAGTGGTGTCACGACGGTTGAGGTTCAGAGGTTTATATGCTATAAATGTATTCATGTATTATTTTGAATGGCTTGTGAAGCCCACTTGTAAATGTAATTCTTTTTTTAAAATTTAGTATTGTAACATTGAAATAGATGTATTAGAATGAAAGTTTTGATGTACCATTGAAATAGATGTATTGATTGAAAGATACTGATGTAATTGAAACTTGAAGAATTTTTTAAAACTTATTGTTATTCAATTGGCATTTACATTTGTATATCATTGCAATGATCCTTGCTAATGGGATTTACTTCTTTTGCATACATGGAATGAAATTAATTACTAAATTCTCCTTTTTGATAATTTATGGGAAGATCTTGATCTATGCATCCTTTGTTCTTAACATACTTGGAATGTATTAAGTTTGGTAGATTATGTGGCTAAATGAACATCAATTTTCGAGCATTACAGGTTCCAAGCACAAATCCCTTAAGAAGATTTGTGCCAATGTTGTTGAGGTGCTTATGCACTATGTGACTTTGGAGGGTAGGTTTATTGCTATCCTCGATCACCACTTCACACTTCTAAATCTTTTGAGGCATGGTTTGTTCATTTCTTTTCCATTTTTTTGTTATCGTCTATGGAGGTTTTTGTTTACGCTCATTTAAAGAATAGGAGAGCTCCCGTCCTCCATGAAGGTCTCATTCTCTTAATCATGGAGCATGTTAAGGCTCTTCTCCCTGCCCCTACCAATAAGGGTAAGGAGAAGACTTTGAGTGATGTATTTGGTTTGTCAGGCTTAGATATAAGTATGGAAAATGAAGAGGAATGGAATGAAGAGGATGAAGATGTGTCCCTGGACCCTACGACTACTTAGAAGAGGAATATGGGTAGTTCTAGAAGCAATGGGGCAACCAAACACCTTGTTCTTTCTAACAGTGAGGGAACGAAGGTGGGCTCTGATGGTTCCCCTCCCAGGAATGAGGAGTTGGTTGTTGGCCAGGGTGAAACTGAAGGTGGTGGTAATGAGGTGGGTTTACATGATAATGCTCTGGGTATGGAGGACAAGGACAAGCCAAGGAGGTTGTCCAAGCGCATTTCCAACCTGAAGAACAAGGCCTCGAAAGTGTCAGCAAAGGACCCCAAAGTGTTGTGTGAGGGGAAGGATTTTGGTGAAAAGGCGGTGGCTATTGAGGACTCCCTGAATCAGGACTCACCCAATGTGGAGCTCAAAGAGGAGGATAAGGGTCAAGATGAGGAAGATATTGAGAAGAAGAGAGCTAAACCAGAGCCTTTGAAGGTAAATCCCCTTTCTAAGAAATTTTCTTACCTCGATGATGATTCCACCTCTATGTTTGAGTTGCTAGATATGGCTAGGGATGGGGCTACTGAAACTTTTAAGTTAGCCAAGTGGAATCTTTATGAGTTTAATAAGATTAACATTAAAATTAGAGGTTTGAAGGAGAATTTGAAGAATGTTTTGAAAGGCTTGGTGTCAGACATTTTGATTGACATAATTTTGGACCTTGATGGTTCTTTCCTTGACTTCAAATCTTTGTGTGAAGATCGATTAGTTGGTTTGAAAGCTAAGGTATTGGGAACAAATGTTGATATGAAGAAGCTTCTTCATGCATGTCACATCTCTGTGAAGAATAGTGCATAATATTTGGAAGTCCTTTTTCGAAAGATAAGTGAACTCAGGGAGGACCAAGTTTATTGTTCTGAGTTAATGGAGAAAGAGTATTTGGTCAAAGGCAAAGGCAAAAAAGGTGCAAAAGATGATGAAAAGGGCCCTACTGTTAGAGAGTTGACTAAATGGAAAAAGTCCTTTGAGGCTGAGAAGGAGCTGCTAGACATGATCAAAATGCATAGAATCCAAGAGCTTGAGGTGGCCAACACCTTGAGCAATATGAATTAGTGTTTAGTTTTCTTCTTAGTTGTTGTTGGGTCTCAGTTTATTTCTTGTTGTTTTGATGCTGTTGGGTGGTGTTGTTAGCTTACTATTTTATCTCTCATTCAACACATTTTTTTCTTGTTTTTAGCTTCTAGTATGTTGTTGGTTTCACTTTGAAGTAGTTTTTTAGTAGCATTTTGTATCTTTAGTTGTAAAGGGTTTCGGGTCCCTTCAAAACCTGTTTTTCCCATATAATCAAAACTATGATTTTGGCACATGTAATGACATGATTATTATGATATTTTTGGCATGTTAAATGGTTGTTATAAATGTTTGATTAAGTCTAAAACAAAAAATCATAATTGCAAAAATTAGGGTTTTAGATCAAATTTCGAAATAAAAAAATTAGGGCAAAAATCAGAACCCTAAAATAAAGAAAACATAGTAAATATCCTATGTGGGATATTATAGTGGTATTAGAGCATGCATGATTATTTATGTCAATTGTAGAAGTTTAGAAAATACTCCATTGGGGATATTACATGATATACCTTTGGAGAACCCTTCAAAGAAAAAATCCAAACCTTTAGGCACTAAATTCAATATATCAATCAACACAAATAGGTTATAATAAATTATCATTTTTTCTTTATTGAAGATCTATACTCCAAACCTAAAGGCATTTTAGCGATATAACCTAGCATAAAAATAAACATAATATTTTTATCTCAAGCATTATATATATGCCAAGAACACCTTGAAAACCAAAGATTATTTGCTAAAACCATGGTGTCAAAACCATGAGCCAAAGACTAGTCAAGGTGGTCCACATTCAAATCAAGCGCCTCAAATCAATTGTAACTCCTCCATGAATAAAATATAATTCTTGATTGAATTGTTTGGCTACCAAGACCAAGTGGGTTCAAATTAATTCCCAAGCATTCTTTCTAGTTGTAGTAGTTACCTTTTAAATTTTTTATAAATATTTGGTTGATGGTGTTAATCATGGTCCACCCAATAATCCCTATTCAGTCAATTTTTACAATCGCCATATAACAAGTGACACATGACATATAGTGCCAATTGTAGAATCTCAAGGTTCTATCCAAGCGTAAAAGTACGAACTTGTGTCACACTTTATAAAGGAATTGACTAACACAAACAAAAACTCTCAACTTTGATGCATAAAAGTGGTCTTTTATATTTTGAATTTCAAAATGATGTAAACTAATAAAATGTAAAAGTCTTAATGAAGTTTATTCCTATAATTTTTCAAATTTTAAAAAAATTGTTTTGATATGTTTTAAAAAAATTTAAGAGCAATTTTTGAATTGCTAAAAATTTTAGGAAAAAATGATGTTGAGGTGATATCAAGAAAAAGTAGAAAACAATTTTATTTTCCCCTGAATTTTTTCCCAAATAGCTAATCCAATATCTAGTGCATGGAACAAAATATAAATTTTTGATGTGTATTTTCCTTGTAATAACGTTTTAAAGTCAAACATACCAAAATTTGATAGTTTTCATTTGACATCAACTATTGTCTAGTTTTTTTTATCATTTTTTAAAAGAAATCCCCATTTTGAAGATGATTCTCTGCTCTAGTGCACCATATATTTTTCAAATTTGTTATGCTTTAGTATTTTTAATATATTTTTAAATTTCTAATCAGCCTCATTTTTTAACAACCTACTTGCATTATTTAAAATAAAAAATATATTAAAACTAATCAAAATATCATAAAAAAAATATTTGGATTCTTGACTCTGAGCTCTATAAAGGGTATTTTTAGTTTTTGAAAAAAATCATTTTGACTAAAGAAATATCATGTTCAAGTGGAAATTTCTATAAACTTTTGAAAAAAATGAGGTGGTTGCCAACAAGGATGCCACATAGATAGTTTCGGGTGAAAGGGTTTCAATCGAAACCCTTTTATTTGAAAAATTACATGCAAATTGTGTCCAATTTTAAATCAACAAAGTCTGAAACTTTGTGCCATGTATAAGCCACATAGTTTTAGGCGAAACTGTTTCAACTAAAATAGTTTAGGTCAAAATTGTTTTTATAAGAACTATTTAGTTGGCTGAAAGTGTGACACAAGTTTATGCTTTTACCCTATAACTAGATCTAGGACTTGTGAAGTAGTCGATCCCTTAATTTTAACATTACTAATAGACTTCATGATCTTGTATTCATTAAGATGGTTGAGACACCTTGAGCCAAATTCATATAACTAAAGGTTTTATCTTGTTGCTAAAAAATTAGATGCTTTATCCCATATTGAAAGAATTACCAATTCTTAGACAAATAACCTAAAAATTTAAATAAGGTTAGATTGCCTCATCATTTTTTGCTTATGTTTCCCAAGAACTAGATTTATTGGTTATACCTAGAGCATTGCCAATTCTTAGACTAGTGACCTAAATATCATTTGAGGTTTGATTTCCTCATCAATTTTTACTTTTACCTTATTGTCCTAAAACTAGATCTGTTGGTCTATGCCTAGAGCATTGCTAATTCCAAATTTCAAGTCTAGACGCCTAATGTCACCATAAGCTAAATTTATCACAATTCTATATTTGTTGTAAATACAATTAAAATTTTAGGAAGATTATACAACATGAAAGGGGAAATTTTAGGAAGATTATCAAAATTTTAAAAATCACGTACATATCTAGTCTATAATATTTCATTTGAAGGACAACTTTGAATAGTTAACCATTTACTCTCCCATTGAGTGGAGAAAGTAAATACTATTTTAGGCATGGATTGGAGCTTTGGGACCTCATCTTCTTATATCAAGACAACTAAATGAGAAACAAATCAAATGAATAAATCAAGGTTATGGCTGAAATTTATTAGTCTTTATAGTTTAAATTAAAGAAAGGTTGTAGATGCGTACATGTAATCAATTTTGAGAACCATAGATTTTATAGGTATTGGTTTTAATACAATATAAATTTTATAAACTATTGTTTAGATTATGATAATTAATAAACATAGTTGCTCCACTACAACTGATATCTTGTTTGCAAATTATTTTAATATTTAATATAATCAACATCCATTAAATTTACAAATCTAAATAAAATATTTTTATTAATTATTTCATATTAATATTTAATAATTATTATAAAATAATATGAATGCATGGAAGGTGGCTCTAATAAGGTTTTGAATTGGCTTAATCTGCATATTCTTGCTTGTGTCACTCCAATTTTCTTGTCACCCTTGACTCATAATGTTGTTTGGAGTAGGATATTTTGGCATGTATTGTAGGTTTTCTTAGTTCCCTTGCATTTGGGCATTTTTTATTTTTCCTTTTTTTAAAGAGTGATTCTAACCCCACATTTTTTTTGTTAGGTTAGTAGCTTGGACACTCAATAAAATAGCTCCTAAGCACCCACACAAGTTTATTTTAAAGTTGGTTCATGCAGTAATTCTTTTTCTTTTGATGTTATTTTACCTTGTGATTTTGATGTAGTCTAGATATGGGGGTCTTACTAGACAACCAAAATCTAGTAGCCAACAATACAATATTCACAATACAATAATTTACTTGGAATTTATTTCAAATATGAAAATAATCTTTATATCAATCATGAGGAGTACAATCATATATCAATTTCCATAGAAATTACATTCCCAAACTTCCAAAATCCTCTTATATATTATAAATCTCTTTTTATACTTCAAGCTTAGATAAAATTAAATCATCACTAGATTGGTAGTTACAAGTAACTAAATAATTACAAAATAGAATATCCAATAGCAAGGTAAATATTGCAAGTAACCATTTTAGGTAGGAAACTCTGCATATCCAGTTCATTAGTGGGAGTCCACAAATAACCATTATAGATATAAATCCCTACAAAGGAAGAAATAATATTATATAATTCCTTTTTTGGTGAAATTTTGGCATCTATCCAAATGGGATTATTTTAACTTGTCCTTAAGTCATGTTCACTTGAAAAATCTTGCACTATGTACATCATTGACATTATTAAATTACATAATATTGTAAAGTTCTGGCATCCATCTGAACATGATCGCTATAACTTGTTCAATAGTCAAGTTCACTTGAAAAACCCCACATTTTGTTCCTTGTTGATATTGAAATTATCCATTTTTATAGAAGTTCCTTTGCTTATTGAATGAAACCTTTGATCGATATAGACATCTGGTTTAGTTGTATTTATCCATATAGACCATACAATTTTGACATCATCATTTGCTTACATTATGTTGATGTGACATTTTCAAAGTGAGCTTCACCCCATGATGTCATCCTGCTTATGTCATGTTGACATCAACATAAAAAATATTCATCTGAAACAATTATCAAAACTTTAAAGTTCAATTCACTTGATCTTTCTTGTAAGTTTAGTTGGACCTAAAATTCTTGCAAAGTAGTGGAACTATTTAATTGAACTAACTACCAAAACTTTAAAAAGTTCAGTTCAATTGATTTTTACAAATCTAGTTAGACTTGAAGATCTTGCAAAGAATCTAAATAAATAAAATTGATATGAAATTGTTTGCAAGAAAATAATTTGGAACCAATTGTAAAGATATTTGGTTTCACATCAAAAAACTGCAAGTCTGATTACAAACTAAAAATCTTCATTCTCATAACTTAGCCATTATTTACCCATTCTTCACCAAATTGAAACTACAAGTACCCATTAATACATTCTATAACGTAATGTCCCTAACTAGACTCATTTGAATCTAAAATTTCTCCTTAAGAAACTACCAAAAACCATTAAAAAACAACAAAACTTAAAATATTTTTGGTTGATGCAGGATTATAGATGAGCCTGAATACTCATGCAGTAGATTTTGAGAATGTCTACAATTGGTTTGAAAGCTATGTCCTTGTCAGTTATTTTGTGGGAAAACATTTCTCTAAAATCATTTTCTAAATTTGGATTAACTCTACTTGTGTCCCACATGGGATCCACATAAAGGCCATTTTTTAGCAAGGCCCTTGATATAGTTAGACCTCTTTGCTTTTTTGTCCATTGAATTGATGTTTTTTGTATCTAATGAACATTCTCTTCAAGTCCCAATTTGGGTTGAATTCTTTGGTTTTCCCTTGCCACTCTAACCCTTCTCAAACAATATGAAATCTCTAAGGAAATTTGTTCATGTAGGGAAGGAACATTTATTTTATGCTTGCCCTCAAAAAAGGGTATACATCAATGTTGACTTACCAAGGACCTTAAGGAGCCCATTGAAGTCTCGGTTGGCTTAATAAATTTACCCAAAAATTCATGTATCTTAAATTTCTAAGTACTTGTCATCATTGTCAATCATAAAACCATAAAATTTGAGATTATGCTTTAGTTTTTATTGACCCAAGCTTCCACCTAAGTAACTGTTTAGGGGGTCTTCATCTAACAAATGGAGATGGATGGAAAAAAAAAACAAATTAAAAAATTCTTGTGCTTTAGGTGCTAAAAGAGTTGTTCCATAGTTTTAGATTATTGGATTGTACATTTCAAATCCAAATAAAGTGATTGATGCTAGTGAATTACAATCTAAAGGGGAGTTGTCTCAAGTGGAAAACATGCCTCATTTTAATAGAATTTCAATTGTGGTCAATTATATTTCTTCCTAACTAAATACTTGTCTACCCTCACCATCCACTTCTTTCTAATCTTGTAGTTTTGTTCATGATACATAGGAGGGAAATTTTGTGCATAAGAATAAAAAGGTTCCTAGGGGTCTTCTTCCCCTAATTGGTTAACACTTTTAGAGGGTATGTTTCTGCAAAAATATTATGGATATCTTCATGAGCTCTATAATGATGACATGACCCTTAATTGCCACTTTCCATGAATATTATTTCATTTAATATAAGGGTTCTAATAGATCCTAGAAGAAAATAATTTGTGTAGGATGTTCATTAATGATTCTATTACCTCAATGTATTTTTTTACAAGAGTTGAAAATAATAGGTTTCATGATTTATATAGTTTGTTTTATCATTTGTCCAAAACATATTTTTTTACAGATACTAGTCTAGACTAGTAATCTGGTTATAGAAGTTTCCCACTTGTACAATTCCATTAAGCACTAAGCTAATGCCCCTTACATGGTTACTTGTGTGTTGCAAGGTGTGCAACCTTGGTCTCCTTGTGTTGTGCAACACAACACTTGAGTTTGTGACATGGCTTAACCACCCCCTATGGATTCATTAACTCTAGCAGTTGTATTGAGCACTAACATGTTGACCTTTTGGTGCAATGACAACTGTCTGTGCAACATTAAAGCTTGGGTCATATGTTTGAACCCATCGCTTGCGCTAGGGGGATAGTTGCAAGGTGTGCGCCCTTGGTCTCCTTGTGTTGTGCAATGCAGTGCTTGAGTTCATGACATGGATTAGCTTCCTCCCATGGATTCATTAACTCTGACGGTTGTATTGAGCATTAATGGGAAATATTTTGGTGCAACAACAACTATTTGTGCAACATTGTGTGTTGCCTTCTCCTACTAATGTAAGGATTTCTCTCCACTCTAGGGGCACATCTCTCTACCATGTGGTCATCATTATGGCAAGAATCATATCTCTAAACATGGATCACATGGATTTCTCCATCACAAACACCATGGATAATCTCCCTCATAATATGGGCATTCTTCCACTTCTCAATGTGTTCATATTAGTTGGCTTGATAATCAAAAAATTCCTTACCTAAACCTTACAATTTCTCTTGTGCATGTTATTCCTACCATTATGGGTCAAGAGCCCATCTTGATGGGTAGCATCTCCCCTTCTCATACAACCTTAGTCGATTAGTGGTTTAATTGTTTTTTGTGTTTTTTGTTTATGTTTTGAATATTATAGTTTTTGGGTCTCTCATTGTATTCAAGATCAAACTTCCTCGAGCTAACTCATTTATAAATTAAATGAAAAATACATAAATAATAAGTAGGTAGTAGGGTCTATGTTTTTGATATGATAAGCAACATTTATAGGGTGATGTACCCTACACAGAGAGCCCCAAGGGCCAGAAAGTACTAGAACAACTAAACATTAAACAAACCTAGACACCAAAAAAACCAAAACCAAAACCGACTGCGGATCAACAACACACTGGACCAACAACTAACCAGCAACATAATAGCTAGATTTTTCCCATTTCTTCAACAACAACTGAACCATATCATCCTCAACCCAAATAGGGTGGTCCTTAGTCTTTTTCATCTCCAACTCTTCCTTCATAGCAGCCGATATGGTACTAGTAACACAGTGGATCATCCTGACCATGAAGCAAGTCAACCCATATAATTTCTTGTCCAGGGTGTCCAATCTCTCTTTCAGCACACTAACCTCCTCCCCACCGCTCACAATGTACTCAAGAACATTTTTCTCCACTCCCATCGGCTCTGAAGAGTGGGAGGCCGAAACCTCATGCAGATCACCACTCGAGTTAGGAACCGAAGAGGGCCCTTTGGATTTCTCACCAAGATCATCCTTCGACACCACCTCCACACAACTAACCTTGCTATCTGACAACTCCTCCTCGGTTTCTAGGTCTTCAACCTACACTTTCTTTTTGTTCTTAACAAGCATGCCCAAACGCCTTATAATTGCATCACAGCCAGACCCCACTTTATCCGCTACCATTGTATCACCCAAGGAATCCTTACTGACAACATTCTTTCCTTTATTCTGAGGCACCTTATCCTCCTTACCCTTCTTCTTTTGACCAGGTTTACTAGGAGTCCTTGAAGGGTTAGACTTAAGGTCACATGGGCTAATTGCTGCACTGGCTTGGGCAACACCCTCAATACCTTTGAGCTTTTTGGTAGGAAGTTTGGGTTTCTCAGTAGGGATCAGGTGAATCTTTTTGACATGGCCTTTAGACTCGGCCGAAGATAAATTGGGCACATTGGGGTTCTCAATTTCTTCAATACGAACGGCCAAAATAGGTTTAGGCGGGCATAGAGTAAGGTGAAAATGGTTAAGTCTAAGAATAAGACCCTGATGGAGCAGGAGAGGAGTAGGCTCATTGGGGTTTGCAGTGGCCAAAGCAATACACTTTTCAACAAAAATTTCAAGGTCAATTAGCAAGAAAAAGGGAAAGCTCGAAAGAACTTTATGCCTAAGGTGATTTAGCAAAGGAAAATGGTAAAAGAAGTAAGTTTTGTACCTTCCTTCTAACGTGATATACTTCATCAAAGCCAAACACACCTGGTCCCACAGCTTTGAAAGAGCCTTCTGATCAAACCCAGACTAGTTGCGCATCGACACCTCATCACCAATGAATTTTTTTTTCATGCTCTCATTATCCTGAGTATTGGAATGCTTATGATGCTTCATATCTGTGCTCTGTATACC
>VDFB02373011.1:0-22893 GCA_007258455.2 Sequoia sempervirens | reverse complement strand
AGAAGAGTAATTGCTTACACCAAAGATGTAATATAAATATATATTACATTAATTTACTATCATTGAATAATATATTGATCATTTTTTCAATGCCCCCTCCTTGTCTACATAGTAAATTCAATCCCAACATTCATTTCCCTTTGACTCCCTCTCAGTATTTGAGACCCATGATTTGAGTTTGTTTAACAATTTCAACCTTGATAAACATGACCTAATTGCTATAATAAACCAAATGAGATGTATAGCAACTTGTATTTCAAGTTTTGTGTGTTGGTGTATTATTTTATTTTTGCATTTAGTTAATTACTTTATTGCATTATATGCACCTTGGATAGGAAAAGTTGATGTAGATATGTATTTAATTGGTAGGTTGTACTTTCATCATGTGACTTGTACTTTCCATATTTGGTGGAGATATTTTGCACACATGTGATTGTATCTTCTTTATACCACATTGTTTGTACATTCACATCTCTTGGTGGCATATCCTATAAATTCCCACTTATAGGTCTCATATGGGTAATCTCTCATATCTTATTTCATCGTATTGCATCTTCTCATTAGAAATTTAGAATATAGTTTATTGTATCTTGATCTTTTAAATTCTTTGTGCTTTTCTTTAGGATTTCTTAATTTTGGATGGCTATTTCTATAGCCAAATTTGACATAGTATTAGGGTGGGAGAGTGCCTTTGGTTATTCTTTTTTGAAGATCCAAAATTTTAGATATTTTGCTTTTTCTTGAAAGACTAAGTATGCTTTTTCTTTTGCATCAAGTGATGATTTGGAGAATAAAAAGGTTTGACAGAAAGATCAAATTTTGGGGGGTTCCTCCTTGTGGCATAAATTTTGTAGTCTTTTGTGTAGGAATGGTGTCACTAGTTTGTATGCAAGTATAAAAGATTTTTTTCTGCGGGTTTTTTGATAATTTTGGCTACAATTTATTCTATCAAAAAATAAAAAATAATTTTTTTTTGAAGTTTGTGACCTTTGGTATAGAGGGTGATAGGTGGATCCGCCACCCATTTTGGTGGCTTCCACCATCCCCAAGCCAACAACCTCCCTTGTTACGACTATAACCTTGGGACCCTTTAAACAAGGCTATGGATTATGTAGGTCCACAAATCCCTATGGGTTTGGCCTACATGGCCTCCAATTAGTGTAGACCCCTGTTGGGTACCCTCAAAATTGTTGAATACCTCCTTTTTAGTGCTTCTCCAACTTTGGCAGCAATTCTAAATTTAGCAAAGGGCCCTCTAGATTTAGCAACCATTAGTTAAAGTTAGTGGATCTCTACATTTGGTGAAATCTCCAAATATAGTAGTAGTTGCGATGAAATTGATAGTGGTGTTAGCAAGATGTCAACAACTTAATCCCCTTCACTAGTGACAATTTTGTTTTGACAATTGAACTTCAAATAGTCCATTTGAGATCATAAAATCTCCATTTTCCAAGTAGTTTATTTATTTTTATAATTTGGGCTATTTTCCATGTACTTCACGGTGCTGTAAATGGTTTCTAATTTTGATGCACGATTTTCTAGAATTTATAGTTTGTCATAGGTGGTGTTTTGCAACTCCTATTTTGGGACCTTTAGAGGGTTTGTTTGGGTTTATATGAGCTCCTTTTGAGGTGTTGTATTTTTTAAAGTGCATAATTTTTCGTGTACTCTGCAGTGGTGTTGTTATATTATAATCATTCTAATCTAGAATTGTACTTTTAGTATTGTAGCATGTTTTGACATTTGTAAAGCATTGAGATGAAGCGATTTAAGACAAATAATGGATTGGATGAGTAGTTGGTAATGTTGTTTGGGCTGATCAATACACCAAACACATTCATGAGGTTGATGAATGAAGTGTTGAAATCATTTCTTGGTAAGTTCATGATTTTCTATTTAGATGATACTTTGATTTTTATTAAGACAAAGGAAGAGCATTGATTTATTTGAGGTCATCTTTACAAAGATTGAAGTAAAAGAAGGGTTTGGTCAACCTGAAAGGCTGCAGTTTTATGAAGAGGGAATTAGATGATACTTTGATTTTTATTAAGACAAAGGAAGAGCATTGATGCATTTGAGGTCATCTTTACAAAGATTGAAGGAAGAGAAGGGTTTGGTCAACCTGAAAGGTTGTAGTTTTATGAAGAAGGAATTAGTGTATTTCGGGTTTGTCATTACTCAAGAAGGTTTATGAATGGACCTAGAAAAGTTAAATCTATAGTAGAGTGGCCATCACCCAAAAGCACATTTGAAGCATAAAATTTTCATGGTTTACTAATTTTCCAAAGGAAATTAAAAAAAAAATTAGTGGAATTTGTGCACCTATCACAAGAATAAGAGGGGTGGTAGGAAAAAGTTCCAGTGGATAGCTATAGAAAAAAAGAGTTTTCAACTCTTCAAGGAAAAGTTGACAGAATAGCTACTTTTAGTATTGTTGGATTCCAATAAAGTGTGTCAAGTAGATTGTGATGCAAGTAGAACAACGATAGGAGGAGCTTTAATCCAAGAAGGTAAGCCCATTGCTTATTTTAGTGAAAATTTAAATGAAGCTAAAAGGAAGTATTCAATCTATGACCAACAATTTTAAGCTATTGTTCAAGCACTAAAGAAGTGGAGACACTAGTTGCTAACTCAAGAGTTTGTTCTATAAATGAATCATCATGTGTTGCGATTTCTTAACGAGGTAGGTTAAATTAAAGAACATGAAATGGGTTGAATTCCTTGAGAGTTGCTCATTTGTTTTAGAACATAGGAATGGTAAATAAAATAGGGTAGTTGAAGCATTAAGGAAGAGGTGTCTTTTATTGAATTAGATGAGGGTAAATGTTTGGGTTTCACTCCATGAGAGAATTGCATGAAGAAAATTCAAAATTTAGAGAGGCACAAGCAACATGTGGAAAACTTATTGAAAAGGATGGAACTCCATGGCTGGAATTTTTCATTCAAAAAGGTTTGTTGTTAAGGGATTGTAATGTCCCCTTTTGGTGCTTAGCCAATTCGTGCACATTTAGCCAATTTCCAAGTCTTTTGAAGGCTAATTGGTTAATTAGGGAGAACTCCAACATTCTTGGACAAGCATTTGATTAGTCTTACAGAGGAATTGTTCTTGGGTTTGAGTTTAGTTGGTTATTTGGATCCCTTTGATGCTTGCGGAATCAATTTCCGACCTTTTAGGTGCTCTCCAAACTTGGAGAAACAGACTTTTTTTAGAAAGTCACCACGTTGATTTCAATCATCTTCCTACTGCTTCAATTTCATCATGGTGTGGTCAGAATTGGATTTCGATGATGTTGCAGTACTTTTCACAACTTGGGTGAGTTATTAAGTTATTTAATTAATATTTCATTAATGTTGTCTAATGTTGAGAAATAATTAAAGGCCAACTTAGTGTAAAAACAAAAAGCACTTTTTTGAAAAAAGCACAAAAAAACTATAAAAGGAGGGGTGTTGGTGGCTCATTTGAATATGTTGAAGTTTTCTCATACTGCTATGCTGTCGGATTGAACCTACGAGTTCTTCCATAATTTTTTGAGGACAAAAACTCTCATTTGATTTCTAGTTTTGGATTTTAGAGATAATCCCAAGCTAGATTGGCATGATTTCATTCCAAAGATCACCATTGTGCTTGAAATCAAGTTTCAGGTTTGGATGTTGCTGATGAAGATCTATTTAGTGTTTTGAGGTGTGTTGGGTGGAGTTTGAAGGGAGTTCCGGTATTTTTCTTGTGGGTGTGTTTGTATGCTCATTTTCTGAGTTTCCAAAGCATCAACAACAATGTTTCAGTTCTGATTTGTCCAAAGTACAGAAGCAAAAAGGATGTTTTCAGACCTGTATCAGCCTTATAGTTCATCCATTCGAGGTATCACGTTGTTATTTCATAGTTGGGTTATTGTGTACATGTCATTTGGTGCTACTGTGGGGTGTTTCAGAAGTTCTTTACATCAACACTTTATATCAGCAGTTAATCCTCTTATTTTGGTGTTCACAATGAATATGTGCTAACCCTGTAATGCTTTGGATGGTTGTATTACTGAAAGCTTCAATTTGTATGCACTGGATGGTAGTACCACCAGTGGGTTTAAATTTTTTATTGCTAACGTACTTACCCCACTAAACAAGTGGTAGTATTGCAACAGCTCACCATTGAAAATTGGAAGAAACATGTTTAAATGCCCTCAAACATTGTATAAGCTTTCCCACTGAAAAGTGGAAGTGCCTTGTAATTTCCATTGAATAAGCAGATGATTTCTTTCTTGTATTGTTTATGCATTCCATTAAATAAGTGGTTTGGTTGGCTTGTGGCCTAATGCTTCTTTCCAACAAGTTGTTAATCAATAAAATTGTAATCGTCACATTGTATGCTCTTACCTTGCCCAATCCGGCATCTAGGTAATTAGAAAGTGGAAAGGAAGTTGCTATGCTTTTGTCTGTCCCCTTCTCGGTGACATCTCTCGGGCGGCGAGTTGGCTATCATACGACCCTGCGTGCCCAGGCGATGGTGAAGGGGTCGCAGACTGGCTGAAACTGGTCGGCGGGGTGATGATTGTCTTTTCGTTAAACCGATCGGAGGAGTCATTGCGGAAGTACTGTGCCGGTTCTTGGCGGCGGTGTGCAGGACCACTTTACTGGCTGCGATTTAGGCGTGGCGGCATCGGGGATCACCCGAGTTCGTCGGCCAGGCGGAAGGCGAAGCGGACAAGTAGCGGAAATGTAATATTTATTATAAATTAAATAGTGGCTATGTTTATATTATAAAGTTATAATTTTAAATTATAGCAAGTGATTACCTTGAGGGAATTAAGCCATCATGTCGGAAGGGCGATTTCACATTTGATTTAAATTAAAATATTCAGCTGAGAACTATGGAGAATTAAAAAGATTAAAATATGAATATTTTAATGAAAACCCTATTCTTAAGGAAATCGCACTTTTCAGCCTTAAGAGGGTTTTGCATTGGGATTTGTGCCATTATGTGATTATTGAGTTTTGAAACTGATCAATTTTGGTCTGAGCCTGAGACTTAGGGTTTCATGTTCGTTTGCCTTGGGGAACGAGCCATCTCCAACGGAAAGCAATTCAGAGAGTGTGGAATACCACTTGATTTATTGCCACAGAGGTTTTCTTATTCAGAGAAAACTACAGAGCTTCAGAGATTGTCCATTGTCAGAGATTCTTCAGGGTTTGGTATTCAGAGATCATCTATTCATCAAGGCGCCCTTTACAGAGACTCAAATATTGATTATTGTGGAAGCCGTACAAATTGCATTTAATACAGCAGCAGGCCGTACCTTTCTGTCAGGCCGTACCTCCTCCAAAACACGTGTTTCTTCCTTCTAAAAGAAACGCCTCTCTATTTTGCATCAAACCTTCTTCATTGGAGGCGCCAACCTTGCTGGAGTCATCTGCAGACATCAGGCAGTGGGAGAAGAGGAGTATTTATTGAAGCCGTACATTTCTGTACTTCATTAGCAGCAAATACCAGGTTCTTTTCATATTAAAAATTCATTGTTTTGCTCATTGCATGTATCTGGGTATTTTTGTAATCAGTTGAGAAGGTCAAATAAAGATACTGGCATCCTTATTCATTCAATTCCAAAGCTATTTTATTTTTATTGAATTTATTTCAATTAATTGTCAAAATCGTACCTTTCAATTATTGCATCAAAAACACAAAAATTTGCAAAACCCTAAAAGAAAGCGACGGAAAAACTCAAACTACGGTCGGTCGGTGTTAGAGAGGGAAAGCGGGGGTTTCTGGTGGTATGAGCTTCATTACGCCATCCTAAGGGGTTTTAGCCATCACATGCAACGAGAGGAGAACTAGGTACTCTGAGAACACTACACTTCCTTGAGGAGGCGTGCCTTGCTTGAAAACCTTGCGGTTTAGTGACGTGAAATCGCGGCAGAGAATGATAGAGTACGAGAGAAACGGTCACCTGAGACGAGATGTCCCTCCATAACAACGAGATCGGGGATGATCTTGAGGTCGCCTCACACTCGAGAGATCTTACGTCTCGCGAGGTTTCTTGTCGATCGGCGATCATATTGGGAAGTACTGAGGCAACTAGGGGATTGGACATGAGGGAGACCCGTCACCACATGCATTGAAGCGATGACGGGGGTGATCTTGGGTCGCGGAGAGCACCTAGGACGATTGTCGCGGACGACTGATAAGGCCTACAGGCCTACGTTCCGCGAAGACGAGGGAACCCGATGAGGGCTATGCGGGGAAGAGGGATCGGGGATGATTTGTTTCTTGATAACCTTATGACGGCAAGCGAGGGAGTGGTACGTACTGATGGAAAACGGATCACTTTTGACCGTTTTCATCACCTGAAGGCGTGACTTTAATGGGGCTGGGCCGAGGATTGGAGAACCGACAATGAGAATAATGACCTCAAACATGCAACGAACAGGTTGAATCTGATAATGTTTGATGGCGGTGGGAAGATGACAGCCCAAGCTTGGATTAGCAAGCTTGATACATTCCTTACCTTGCGTCCGATGGCTGAGAGAGACGCTATCCGTTACGCTAAACTGCACCTCGAGGGAGTAGCATATGACTGGTGGCATCACGGTATGGTGACGCTACATCATGATAGGATCACTTCATATCAGGAGTTCGTAGACAGGCTGGTTGAGAGATTTGATAGGAAGGATCCGGAGACTTACTTCAGAGATTTGGCACAGTTGAGGCAGAGTGGCAATCTCGAGACATACATCAGCGACTTTCAGAGACTTTCCGTCATGGTTCCGAGCATATCTGAGAGGCAGTTGGTAGTTCTCTTTATGGAGGGTTTGTCAGAACCACTTAAAGGCTGGATAAAAGCCTTTGACCCTCCATCATTACAGGAGGCGATGAGGAAGGCACGTAACATGGAGTTCGCAGCCCCGGCAAATAAATTTAACTCCAGAGGTTCTTCATCGTTCCGAGACAACAAAGGGTTTAATAAAAACAATGACAAATCTGATTATAACAAAAACAAATCAGATTATAGAAACGATTCGAAGGGTAAATCAGCCTTCCCACCCTTGGATCGTGAGGCCCTGAATGACCTTCGCAGGAAAAAGTTATGCTTTTACTGCAAGGGACCGTATGATGCCAATCACGATTGCCCTCTAAGACCTAAGGGCAAGGCGAATCGTGTTATGTGGGCATACTATGAAGACTCAGAATCAGAAAATTCAGAGCAGCCTGAGCATTCAGATGAGTCAGAGACAGAGACTCCAGAGCATAGAGTGGAGGTAGAGCCCGAGCTTCAGATACAGGAGGGCAGATTGTCTAGCATTCAGCAGGAGGGTTCTTTCCGGCTCCGTGGTGTATTAGCAGGTCAGAGGGTCATTCCCCTATTGGATACAGGAGCTACGCATAATTTCATTGATGCTAGGTTCGTTGAGAAACGAGGGCTTATCACAGAGGAGTTTGAGGGCATCAGAGTCAAAGTGGCAGATGGGTACACTTTGAGATGCGAACGCATGATTAGAGATCTTCCATTACGCTTGAACAACTATGAGTTCAAGGCAGATTATTATGTTGTCAATATGGGAGACATCGACTTAGTATTGGGAATGAAGTGGTTGCACTCACTGGAGGCGGTCACACTTCGTCTCAAGGATATGGAAATACGTTTTGAGGTCGACGGGAAGACTCACATTCTTAAGGCAATACGGGACAGCGACCTTAAAACAATTTCCTTTCGCCGAATGGAGCGGCTCATGCGTCATGACATGGTGAGTGGGCTGCCGAGTGTCATTTAGCACCTTCACAGGAGGGACAGCAGAAGACAGAGTATCATCCGGACATTCAGAAGATCAGAGTCAAGCATGATAAGGTGTTCAGTGATATTCCGCCAGGTAGACCTCCAGATAGAGGGATCGAGCACATTATTGAGCTCGAAGAGGGTGCAAAACCCATCATGATAACTCCTTACAGGCATCCGAAAAGATTGAAGGATGAGATCGAGAAGACCATAAAGGAGTTACTGGCTATGGGTCACATTAGACCTAGTAAGTCGCCGTTCGCTTCTTCTGTTGTATTGGTGAAGAAGAAGGATGGAACGTTGCGCATGTGCATTGATTACAGGGTCCTGAATAAGAGGACAATCAAAAATAGATACCCGATACCGAGGATAGATGAGTTGATTGATGAGCTTCATGGGGCATGTTATTTCACGAAGATTGATTTACGGTCGGGTTATCACCAGATTAGAGTCCGTGAGCAGGACATAGAGAAGACAGCCTTCAGATGTCATTGTGGGCACTTCGAGTTCGTAGTGATGCCATTTGGGCTCACTAATGCGCCAGCTACCTTTCAGTCTACTATGAACAGGGTATTTCATTCTTTGCTGAGGAGGTTTGTGTTGGTTTCTTCGATGACATTCTGATATACAGTCGGACTTGGCAGGAGCACCTGGCTCATTTGGAGACTGTATTGAGCATCTTGGAGAGGGAGTCCTTGTACGCCAAGGAATCCAAGTGCGATTTGGGGATGACCGAATTGTTATACCTTGGTCATATTATCAGTGCGGATGGAGTGCGTATGGATCCTGAGAAGATCCGCGCCATTGTTGATTGGCCCACCGGCGGGCGACACGGTTGAGAGGGTTTCTCGGTTTCACGTGGATTTACCGCCAAGATTACATTGAATGGTTATTCGACATGCCTTGATAATGATTTGATGAAGAAGAGTTTGTTTGGACTTAGAAACGGAGTGTTTTGAGAAGTTCAAGAGTTGATGACCACTTGCCTGTTTTGTACCCGGACTTTGCAGCCGTTTGAGCTTCAATGTGAGGCATCAGGTGAGGGCATTGGTGCGGTGCTTATGCAGGACAAGCACCCTATAGTTTATGAGAGCCGCAAGCTCAGAGGACCCGAGAGGTTGTATAGCATATACGACAAAGAGATGCTCGCGATTATGCATGCCTTAGCGAAATTCAGGCAATATCTTGTTGGCAGCAAATTTTGCATCAAGACTGATCATAACAGTCTTAGACACTTTTTAGGGCAGCGAGATCTCAACGATAGACAGCAGAAGTGGGTCAGCAAGCTGCAGGCTTATGACTTTGATATTTCATATATCAAAGGTACTCAGAACGTAGTGGCAGATGCATTATCACGGAGACCGTATTTAGGCACTATGGTTCAGATTGCAGAGGATTGGAGGCATTTGATAGTGGCAGAGTATGCCAAGGACAGTTGGGCCTCCAGTATTGTCGAGGGATCAGCGGTTGACACTAGATACACACTTGTGAATGACTTGATCATTTACAAGCACAGGATATTTTTGATTCCCGGTTCTGAGGTGAAGAACATGGTTATGAGGGCCTTTCATGATATTCCCACAGCAGGACATCCCGGTTACTTCAAGACTTACAGGCAGATACGGGAGAGGTTCACGTGGCAAGGTCTCAAGAGAGATGTTCTTCAGTATGTGCGTGAGTGCCCTGTTTGTCAGCAGAACAAGCAGGAGAACACTCACCCGGCAGGTCTACTACAGCCACTTCCGATGCCTGACAGGAAGTGGGAATGCCTGTCGATGGATTTTATCACGGGCTTGCCTAAAGCCCAAGGGCGTGATTGCATATACGTGGTTGTGGATAGAAACTGCGAAGTATGCCCACTTCTTTCCGATCACCGACTCACCACTGACTACCGGTGTGAGGTGTTCTTCGAGAGATATTGAGACTTCATGGGTTGCCTCGAACATCGTCGGTGATAGAGATAGCGGTTCTGGTAACTACGGCGGGAGGTCTTAGGAGCTTTTCGCGGGGCGACTTCGCCGAGAGAAACACCAGTTACCATCCACAGACAGATGGGCAGACAGAGATAGTTAATAAGTGGGTGGAGGGATATCTCAGGAACTACATAGCAGGGCAGCAGAAGGCGTGGGTCAAATGGATACATTTGTGTGAGTATTGCTACAACTCGACATTCCATATGACCATTCAGATGTCACCCTTCATGGCGCTATATGGGTATGAGGCGCCGAGTTTCCTTGATCTGTTATTGAGCGACAGTAGAGTGCCGAGTGCAGGAGGTTGGTTGCAGGAGAGTCAGGACACTATGAGGGCTCTCAAGGAGAATATTGCAAAGGCACAAAATCAGCAGAAGCAATACGCAGATCAGAAGAGGACGGAGAGGCATTTCGAGGTTGGTGATATGGTTTACCTCATGCTTCAGCCCTACCGTCAATCCACTCTTAGGAAGAGTGGGTCAGAGAAGCTTAAGCCGCGCTATTACGGTCCTTTCAGGATCCTGAGGAGAGTTGGTGAGGTGGCTTACGAGCTTGAGCTTCCAGCAGAGAGCGGGGTACACAATGTATTTCATGTGTCACGCCTCAAGAAGGCGTTGGGTCATCGCGTTGTACCATCTGCAGTATTACCACCCTTAGATGATGAGGGTAAGTTGATTCTAGTACCTAAGTCCATCCTGGAGTATAGGGAGAGACAGTTGCGTCGGAGGACTATCAGGGAATATCTGGTGAAATGGAGAGATTTACCGGTTGAGGATGCGACATGGGAGAGCGAGGAGATTCTGCAGCATCCGGCATTGAGATTGCTTGAGGACAAGCAATTTCAGGAGGGGCGGACTGTCATGTCCCCTTCTCAGTGACATCTCTCGGGCAGCGATTGGCCTATCATCACGACCCTCGTAGGCGATGGGCTGGAAAGGGGTCACCGAACTGCTTCGACCGGTCAGCGAAGTTGTCGGTTGTCTTCGTTACAGCTCGTCGGAGGTCATTTGCGGAAGTACTTTATTTTTAGCGATTCTTAGCGAGCCCGTGGCCAGGACCATACTGGCTGCCCGGTTGGCTGGCGCCGAGGATCACCGAGTTCGTCGGCCTCGGGGCGGAGCGAGGGAAAGCGGACAGAAGTGGCCGGGAGAAAATATTAATATTTAATTATCTTGATTAATAATGAGTATTTATGTTATATTATAAAGTTATAATTTTAAATTATAACTTAAGTGATACCTTGAGGGGAATTAAGCCCATCATCAGAAGGGGCCAGTTTCACATTTGATTTAAATTAAAATATTCAGCTGAGAACTATGGAGAATTAAAAAGATTAATATATGAATATTTTAATGAAAACCCTATTCTTAAGGAAATCGCACTTTTCAGCCTTAAGAGGGTTTTGCATTGGGATTTGTGCCATTATGTGATTATTGAGTTTTGAAAACTGATCAATTTTGGTCTGAGCCTGAGACTTAGGGTTTCATGTTCGTTTGCCTTGGGGAACGAGCCATCTCCAACGGAAAGCAATTCAGAGAGTGTGGAATACCACTTGATTTATTGCCACAGAGGTTTTCTTATTCAGAGAAAACTACAGAGCTTCAGAGATTGTCCATTGACAGAGTTTCTTCAGTGTTCTGTATTCAGAGTTCATCTATCAACTGGGGCGCATCATATTCAAAGACATAGATATTGATTTGAGGAGGCCGTACCAATATTTATTGCTGCTGTACTTCACCAGGCCGTACATTTCAGTCAAGCCGTACCTCCTCCAAAACACGTGTTTCTTCTTCCTAAAAGAAACGCCTCTTTATTGTGCATCAAACCTTCTTCATTTGAGGCGCCAACCTTGCTGGAGTCCTCTGCAGACATCAGGCAGTGGGAGAAGAGGAGTATGTATTGAAGCCGTACAATTCTGTACCTCATTAGCAGCAAATACCAGGTTCTTTTCATATTAAAATTCATTGTTTTTGCTCATTGCATGTATCTGGGTATTTGTGTAATCAGTTGAGAAAGTCAAATAAAGATACTGGCGTCCTTATTCATTCAATTCCAGAGCTATTTTATTTTTATTGAATTTATTTCAAATTATTGTCAAAATCGTACTTTTCAAGTATTGCATCAAAAACACAAAAAAATTGCAAAACCCTAAAACGTCAGAAAAAACTCAAACTACAGTCAGATTCAGTGTTAGGGGGAAACAGGGGTTTCTACAGCTTTCATTTACTTTGAGGGTAACATATTTGCAAAAGAAAATTGAGGGTGGTTTTTATAGGGATAACAATTATGCATACCTCAAAGATCTATGAGGGAAAACTTAAGAGAAACATAGTGGAGGTCTTATTGGACATTTTGGAGTGTATAAAATATGGGAACAACTTTGTGAAGACTGTTATTGGCCAAGGATGAATGTAGATGTGAAGAACAATATGCAAGCTCGTAGAGTTTGTTAGCTTGCCAATGGAAAAGGTTAGAATATAGAGTTTTATCAACAATTGCCTATATTGGAGAGACCATGACAAGATGTGACCATGGATTTTGTTCTTGGATTGTTGAGAACTTAGTGAGGTAATGACTATTTTTGTTGTAGTGTATAGGTTTTCAAGGATGGTATACTTTATTCCATGTAAGAAGTCAAGTGATGCTATGTAGGTTGCTTTTTTGTTCTTTAAAGAGGTATGTAATGTCCGCATTTTTCGGTTGTCTTGCATTGCAGTTGGCTTTGATCCTCTTGGTGTGTGTCAGCCTTGTTAGAGGGGTTATTTGATGTTACTAGTGAGCTCAAATGATCTAGAGGACTTGGGTGACACTTTCTGAAGTTATTTTTGGCTTCTAGTGTGTTCTCCAAGATTCTTGGAGAGAGCATCTATTAATCGTAAGTCACTTGGTCAGGTCTGATTCTCATTATTCATCATCGGTAACACACTCCAATGCAGTCAATTTTCAATTCTGATGCTTTTCGATAGTTTCCACAAATTGGATGTATTAATGATGTATAATTTAATTATTTTTACTAGGGTTGCTAATTACATTAAAATAATTTAATGGGCACCTTAGTATAATAGCTCATTGGAATGATAATTGAAGGTTTTAAATGTTGGACGCCAATAAAGTGATTTTTGGTATTGGAAGTGTTTAACTAATAATATAAAATCATGTTGTAAACTTTATAAAGTGATTTAATATTCTATTTTTTGAAAAGCTTTTAGAAATGTTAGAAAAGAAGTTTTGTGAGCTCATTTACATTATTCAGAAGATTGTTTCTCTTTGGAGATTTGTGCCTGTGGCCAGATTTCTCACCGGAGGAATGAAAACCCCAAAGGTTTACTGACGGACATAAACTTGGAAGGTAGTGCAATTCCAGCCAGGGATCCACGGTGTGCTGAAGAGTTGGAATTTGGGGACGAGAACCCTTGGATTTTTGTTGGAGCAATTTCATAAAGAAGTTGCCTAGGTGTTGAATGTTTGTGATAAGGGTTTTGGGAGAAAATCGATTTATCTTTCCAAGTTTGCAAAACTTAAATTCATTGAGATTTGTTGACAAATAATAAATTTATTAGTGAGATTGTAGTGTTGTGTGTGCAAAGTGAAACACAGAAAGACTTGGGTGGCATGTGTGCAATGCTGGATAAAATATAAAATAAAATAATCATATCATATTTAAGCTAGGCATATCACCTAGTTGTACCATAGAGCTACTGTAGCATTTGTATATCTCAGCGAAAGGGCTGATGGTGTTTATTGAAGGCTTTGATAGCCTCTCCAAACCATAGTGCAGCCCTTCAAGCATTTCGTACACAACTTCAAGGAATCACATCAGTCAACATGGGTGTCGTACCATGAATGGGAAATAAAGAAAGGTGACATGGCCTTTAGAAAAGACTAAACTTGAGGAGGAAGAGATTGGAACAAGTGATTGAAGGCTTACACTAATCTTACAAACTTCCAACTCAGAATTGGTGGGTCCCTCAAGCCTGGCGCAGCAGATTTGGGAGTCATTATGGTCAATGCAGCAAATTTGATATTTCCTTAAGGCTGTTGTACTATTGTGGGGAGCATGTGGAGTGCATAAAAAATTGTTGTTAAGGATAGTTTGAAAGGTCAACAGATATTATTTTGTCTAATTTTGGATGTTACTAATGGGGTTTATTGTTCTTAAAGAATTTTTGTGTACTACTTTTTGCAACAGCAATATAGGTAATTATAAAGAAATTATTTGTGACAATATTGAGCCATAATATTTTGTATTAATAATATTGTTAGTCACATGCAAGTTTGGAGAATTTCTGTTATGAGAACTATTTACAATTCCGTTTCAAATCGAGTGAAACAAGCTCAGAACAGTTGACCTACAAACTGTTTGACGAATGTCTGTGTACCAAACATTCTGAAAATTTGCAAAATTTGGTATAGAAAAATTGGTTAGGTTATTACAAGGTAGTTAGACTACATGGTTTGCAAAGAGCATCGTCTCAGATGGGGATACAAAAATTTCAGGCCATTTTTGGTGTACCCTATGGAGGAAGTTTGATGCTCAGTTGGGTTTTAGTTCTGCCTATCATCCACAAATAGATGGGCAAACAAAGATTGTCAATAGAACCCTTGGGAATTTGTTGAGATGTGTGACCAAAAAGAAGCGAAATCAATGGGACTTTACATTGGCACAAGATGAATTTGCTTGCAACTCAGTCAATAGAAGTACAATTAAGAGTCATTTTCAATATGTGTATGGCTACAACCCAAGATGGGTAGATTAACTAAGGAATACTACAGATTTTGGGACGAGTGTTATGGCAAAGGATTTTCTGAATACATAGACAAGTTACATAATGAAATGAGGAGAAACCTAGAGAAGAATATAGTGAAATACAAAGAACATGTTGATATAAGAGGAAAGAGCAGAAATTTCAGTTTAGAAATCTAGTTTTAGATTTCCTTAAGGAACCTACAACAAGTTAAAATGGAAAAAGATTGAACCATGCAGAGTCTTAAGAAAGTTTACATCCAATGCATACAAGCTTGAACTTCTAGAAAGAGTGGACATTTCTCTGGTTTTTAATTGCTGATTTGTACTATTACCATGAAGGACAAACAAATGAAGGAGAATTTGCAGTTTCAGATTTACCAATAACAAGAATGTATACAACATTCATCATAAAAAGAATGAGATGAAGTTGAGGCAATGATAGAATCCTAGGTGATTAAGAAGACACGGGGGAAACAATATAGAGAATACTTAGTGAAACGGAAAAATAGAACAGATGAATCAACATAGATGAGTGCATTTTAGGTTGCTAAGAATGGAGTCACGTTCTTTGATTTCATAAAATATTCATGAGCTTGAAGCTCATGGCACATTTTCTCTTGGTGTGTTTGATGGAGGAGCAACTAGGTTCATGGATAATCTTGTGCCACTAAAAATATTAGTTGTTTAAGTTTTCAGTTTTTGGTTTTGATTTTGTGTGTTTTGTTGTTCATGTCAACTTGCTTGCTTTGAGAGTGCTATAGAAGGGGACGAGTTCTTATGTATTACAAAACCATTTGTAGCAACTTTAGAATCATTATTATGTTGCTACAAACCTGAACTGAGCTGCTATAGATTAATCTTTTGTAAAAGGGATTGCTACAAAAAGTGTGATAGTTGTGTTAAAAAATTAAGTTGTGTATGATGCTACAAAAGTTGTGTCCCATACATTTGATTGAATGTATATGTTTTAAATGCATTGCTTTGGGTTATAATTTCATCATGAACATGTTGCATAAAGGAGCCACCTCAAATAATTAGCTAAGTTAGTTGTTAGTTGGGAGATAATGTGTATTAACACCTATGTGGATATAAATTAGATTTAAAAGATATGTTGAAAGTTTGAATTTTTCCAGCAGTAGCTTCCTATTTTGAATAATCTTTCGCTTGTATTTTTCTAACTGGGCAATTTGGTTGTGTTGTTCCTTGCACTTCTTATTGCCTTTGGCAATGTAGCAAAATACAAAGATATTTTTCTCTTAGACTTGTTGCAAATTTTCTTTTGCTATTGGCTATGGATTTCTGGTTAAAGTTGTGTTGACAAGTTTACATCTTCCATACTGCAACCTTTCATTTCCTGGGATTTGTGGTAGTTGATTTGCCTTTCTTTGGGGCTGTTATTGTTGCTGATTTCCTTGGTCGCATGGGTTTATTTTCATCCTTTCTTGGTTGCTTTCTTTCTTGATGGACATTCTACTTCTACTAGGGCTGTATGTGTAGTCTTGGCTGGCTGGTGACAGAAACTTCAAGGAATGCCAAAATTTCCTTGACTATATTAGAAGACAGGAAAGAAAACAAGCTCAAAGAAGAGGATTGATGATGCAGAAATTGAGAAGAGAATATAGAAGTTTGAAGAGGGAAATGCATTAAGTTGAAAATAGAGCATGTGAAATAACAAGGATAGTGAAGAATGACATTGAATATATCGAAGTCATAAAATATGTATGTTTTGTTGATAAAACTGAGTTGTGTATGGAAAATACAAGCTATAGAATCTTTCATGTATCTCAGAAACACTAAATAGTTTTCTTAAGCATGTATTATTGAGCTATAGAAGGATAATAAAGTTATTGTTATTTAGTTTTGTCACATCCATATTGCATATTTTTTTATTGATTTGAGTTTTGCTACTAGATTAGGCAATTTTTAATTAAACCCATTGATCTAGAATGCATAAAAAATGCAAACAAAATTGTGTGTATGTACATGTGTAACCTCAATAAATGCCCATCTATAGGTATTAGGGGAGGCACCTTATTACTTTTCCCCTAAGAATGTGGACATGTATTTTTGTTTCCTTAGGCATTAATTTTTTTCATACAACAACATTCTTTATCGTCTAACTTTAAATTCTTTGCTAGGTAGTGCACCCACATGGGTTTAATCGCCTTTATTAAGGAAGGCTGACAACACACTCTACCATCATGCATGCAATTAGAGTTTGGTCCCAATGTGAAGGTGTGGGTTGGATTTCATCACCAATAATGTCCTCTCCAAATGGGAGAAAAACATTTTGTCTTCAACTACCTACATGCTCTTCCTTTAGCCTTAGAAGATAATAAGTGCGAAAAAAATCCCAGGGCAGAAGAAAAACATATAAATTTAAGAAACACCAACAAGTTCAAGAAAACAAAATGTAAAACCCAATGGGAGTGCATTCAAAAAAGATCACCCCTGTTGTAAAGCCAAGATAAGACAAGAAGGGAATCTTAAAAACTGACAATACACTCAAAAGATTCATAATGAGATAAATTGAATAGTTACAAAATGGGTTAAGGCTGTTTAACCAAATAGGGAGTATGGTAATAGAACACTCAAGGTTTAGCCACAACATGGTTTGGTGTCAAGTGGTGCAAATATTTATGGTTTTCACCACATGGTCATGGTTTGTGTGGTTCAACACTTAGAGCTATCTCTTTTTTTCTTGATTGATTCCACTTGTATCTTACACACTCATTTCCCCATCAATACACCCATGCTAAGTAGCCGGTTCGGGTTCGGGTTCGGGTTGGGTTGTTGGGGTTCGGTTCGCCGGTTCGGCAAAATTTTTGGGGGTGGGTTCGGTTCGTCTTGGGTTCGTTAGTACAAATTACAAAATATATAAAAAATATATATATATATATATATATATATGCAGCCTAGAAGCATGAATTAGGATTAGAATTTACTTTTAGAATATCACATAACTGATAACATCATATAAACAACAAAACCACCATAAACTTGAATGTCATTTAAAACATGCATGATAAATATTCATTGTTCAAACTTCAAGCTCAATATTACAACACTTTCAAAGTTTTAATCATCATATGGATTCTCTAGATCATCCATATCATTGTCAACATTGACATTAGATGTAGTAGGAAGACTAGATGAATCACAAGTGCCAATGGCACCATCACTAGCACTACTAATGTGCCCATGCCCCTGTTGGATATCCTCAGGCTCATCCCCATATGCAATATGTTGGGAACTGCAAGCATCCAAGTCAGTATCCTCTGGCACTATATCCCACAACTTCGTCTCCCCGTCCTTGTAGTTAGGTTGTTTGTGTGAAAGGAGACGCAAGTTGGAATGCACATATACTAAGTTCTCCGCTTTTTTTGACAGCAATTTATTGCGCTTTACTGAGTGGATGAAAGAATATGTGCTCCAATTCCTCTCAGATGCGGATGAACTAGCAACCTATGAAGACAAAGTAAACAATTAAAAATTTATAAATGGAATTATGAAACTTTTAAAACTAAAATATGAAAATTTATTAAACTTACTTGTGATAAAATTTTGATTGCAAGGGGCTGCAAATTTTGGAAGTATTGTCCATGGAAGTACCACCAAGAATGAGCATCCTTTAAGAACCTATCACGGGAGGCATCAACATCTAGATGATTTGAGTGCACAAAATCAGTGAACTCATCCGTGACTACACTCCGCAAATCTCGATCAGGGAAGAGTCTCACAAATGCTGCCTTGTACCCTTCAGCCACTTCTAAATCTCTATATGGAGGAAGCCTTCCTGGTTGTGAAAGAATCTGAGAGCTGTAGTATTTTGGAGTCAATGCAAAGGCAAGAAGGTGTAACGGAGTTGTCATTTTGTTCCATCTTTCTTCAACAATTGTATGCACTTGTTTGAAGAAAGTCTCTTCAGGGTCTTGCTCTCTTGCATTTATGATGCACTTGATCTTCTCAATCATAGAGTCTATACCATCATATATTTGTCCAATGCATGGCTTGTCCATGTCAGTATAGCGAATCATACTCAAAATGGGCTCGGTGAAGCTAAGGAGATACTCCACACGATCCCACCATGAGTCATCTAATATCAGGCTCCTAATTTTTGTTGCTCTTTCAGTGCTGCTTTGCTTCCATATAGACCAATTGGTGCTGATTACCATGCTAGAAAGTGCTTGCCTAACTTTCACAAGTCGTCTCAAGACGATTGTATTAGAGGCAAAGCGGGTTTCTGCAACCTATTGCAAATTAAAAAAATAATTAATATTTAAAAATAAACTTTAAAGAAGAATTTAAATTAGATTGAACAATCAAATTATGAAAATCAGAAAATGACAAATGTAAATATTACTTCTCTTACCTTCAATAGCTCCAATTTTGAAAATGTTCTAAAGATCCCTTGAGACAAGTGGTGGTTGGTGACGAACATCTGAATGTCCTCAGCCTCAGTATACAATTGTTTGATCCATTCAATTTTATTCCCAATCTTTTGCAGCATAAGATTGAGTGAATGGACCGCACAAGGTGTCCAAAAGATATGTGAATATCTTTCCTCAACCAACAACCCTGCAGCTCTACAATTCTTTGCGTTGTCCGTTACAACTTGAACAACGTTGCGGGCTCCCACTTGCTCAATGGCTGCAATAAGAATATTAGCAATAAATTGCCCATCTTTTACTTGCCCCTCACAATCCACGGCTTTCAAAAACATTGCCCCTTTAGGGGACACCGCTATGACATTGATCAAAGGCCGATTTTTTGAGTCCTTCCAACCATCTGAAACAATGGACACACCTGTCTCAACCCATGAATCTCTTATTGGCTTCAATGCATCTTCAACCAACTCAACCTCCTTATCCAATAAAGTGCTACGCACCTTCTCATAACCCGGGCCCTTGTACCCTTTTGGAGCTTCATTAACCGCTTTCAACATCTCTTTCCAATATGGAGAACGAACAACATTAAAAGATAGTCCATTGGCATATACGCATCTTGCTACACATTGGTCGGCAAAGGCTCTACTCTCATTTTGAAATGCAACTTCCAAAGGTCCCTTTGCTCTCTTGTTTGCAAAAGGTTGTGCACTTTGAGCTTGAAGATTTGGAATGGCCATAAATGGGTGGTCTTCTACCACAATATTGGGATTGGGATTAGATGGGGGCTGCATTCCCTTTGATTTTTTATTTGACAAAGGGTGATTTCCTTTTTGGGCTTCCCGTTGATCTGCTAGTTCTTGCTCCATAATGTATTTTGCAACTGTCTCAGGGTCAATAGGAGCATCTTTCTTTCCAGGGCAAGGTGAGATGCCTTTTCCAGTTATGCCACACAAATGTGCTTTCACCCTATGGTATGAACTAGAATATTGAACATCACACCCATTGCATTTCCAAGCATAACCACCACCACCTGGAAGCTGTCTTATCATTTCAACATACTGCCATAGAGGAGAATTTGCATTTGTTTTGAACTTTGGGTTTGGTTTAGCTATGGAGCCGGAGGTAGAACCCATTGACATTGTGATTCCTATGGCAATTTGTTTTGCAAACAACACATTCAAAATTTGAATGAAAACAAAATATAATAATTTTTTAAAAATTAAAACCTAGCTCTTTTGAATCTTGCACAATGTATACATTCATAGAAGAACAGAAAAAAAAAGATGCAAAACAAAGTTTCTGTTTGTAAAACAAAAAAAAAAAGAATGAAAAAATGAGAAAAAAATGAGAAAAACATACCTTTTTGCAAAAATAATCTTCAACAATCTTTGTAGCAGCCAATGAACACTTGCAAATCTGTAGGAATGGCAATGCAATCGTTGTAGAAGCTTCAACAATCAATCTTCAACTCCTTTTGTCAATCCAACAAGTTAAAATAAGAAGTCAGCCTCTTGAAATGAAAATGCTTGTTTGCAAAACAAATGAATGAAAATGAGGCAGTTTAGGTGTTTAACATGTTTTAGAGGTCACTTTTAGGGTTCCCATGGCGTGGGTCAAAGTCAAAGGGAAGAAAAATATTAAAAAAAACATAAAACATGCACTTTTTGCCGCCCACACGCCCGGGTTCGCCTTGGGTTCGCCTTGGGTTCGCCTGGGTTCGCCTGGTTCGCCTGTTCTTCACGGCAACCAAGGCTCAAATGGAAGGACCCGCCTAACCAGCAGGAGGACCGGACCCGACCCGACCTGGGCTTAACCCGAAGCCAAACCCAAGAACCGGCCATAGCACCCATGGTATAAATAGTTGAAGTGCAAATATCATCACATCACATCACTCACTCATATGCAAGCATGATGCATACAAACATCTTAGTTCCCAAATGCATGATACATTTGTGAGTTTAATAGAAAACATGATATTCAACACAATTTAGTATCATCAATCATAATTCAATGCAACACCAACTGATATTGTAGTCTCATAGAAACATTAACACACTTCATCCATCTCAATACCAGACAAATATCTCTAGTGTAAATCAGTGTATAATATATGCATAAGTCTGAATATGGGCAATACAAATGAGATATAGATAGCATCACTAAGCTCACAAATAATTGGGCCTTATGCATAAAGAAGACAAGAAGGGATAATTGTGATTTATTGAAGCATATTAAAAGGACTCTGGAAATCATATGCCACGATTGCCTCTAAATTTATGCTAGGAAGAAATGATGAGTATTGCAAAGAAGCCTTAAATATTAATGCATAATTGAAAACTTAAAAGTATATTGTATATATGATTTTTTAAGGCAAACAGATTTCTTATCAATTCAGGACTAAAATATCTATTGTTGTTAATGCTGTAATACTTGGAGGTGTATCATAATGGATGATGATTTTTCAACTTTTCAATTGTAAAGCTACAAACAATACGCGTCTAAGGTTAGCTCTAAACCAAACGATAAAACCAAACCATGCTTGGAAACAACTCTAACTAGAATGTACACCGTGATCTCCGTATGTGGGCAAGGTGAATACCATTGGCCTGATCCTAATTGAAATGCTTATGCAAAAACTCTTAACCAAGAATGTAATGTCCTGCTTAGCATCGCACTTCTCGATTGATGGCCTATCCCCGTGGTGCCGGGCTTAGTCGAGGCATACAATTAGGCTTTCGAATCGCTTGGCTGGTTCTTCGGAAGATCTGTGGTTTTGTTTGTTGGAGTTTGGGTGTTCGGATTCTGGATTCCTTTTGGGTTTTCAGAGAGCTTCGCAATGGTGGCGCATGCATTGCATTCCGAGCAACTTTCTGAATTTACTATTTTAGTAAATTCTATTTTTGGCAGTGGTCCAATCAGCACCAGCTCAGTCAACTTTCCTCTTCTAGCAGTTCATTGGGTAATTCTGAATTTTGGCGTAAGGGGTTCATTTTGGAGGAATAAGTATTTTAAAGACAATAATGTTTTATTTTATAAAATAACCCCTTGTCCTAGTATTATGACTTTAAGTTGTTTTAAAGAAAGGGACCTTGAGGGGTATTGTCTCATGAAAGAAATATTTTATATTTCTAAAGTCAAAAAATATTACTTGGAGAAAAGGACGCCTTTTTATGAAGGAAAAGATTTTAAAATAAAGAAATATTAACTTCATGAAAGGGGGCGCCCAAATTGGAGGGAAAAGAAGATAGTTACAAAATTGAAAATTAGGGTTTCTTTCTAGAAGCTTCTGGAGGGTCCTCTCAAAATTATAAAAGGGAGCTTTGGGTCTTCATTTAGACATCTTATGACTTCTATATTGTTATGCTGCCGAAATGGTAACAGGATTGCTTCGAGGAATGAATGCCTCCTAGCTTGGGCTCGACTTCGTGCTTGAGAGATAGCACCTAGTAGAGAGGTTTGCTTGTTTTGAGTGTCATTTTGTAGTGAGGTTCGCATTGTAGCTTGACATTTTGCTTTGTAGTTCAGTTTATTGCATTTTATGTCATTTTCTGGAGTTGCTGATAACAGGGCTGAATCTGTAGTTTCACTCATAAAAAAAAAAATACAAAAAGAGTTGTTCTGGGTATTGTCTCATTGGTTTTCTGTTGGAAGAGACCCTTCATGAATATTTGCAGATTTTAATATGAAGTTTCTGATTTTATAAAGCAAATTCGTCATTCCTTGAAAGCCCTACATTCTGGAGTGCTTTGGAATCCGTGCCATTAATTAATAGCCACTTTTAGCTGCCCTTTCTCATTACTAAACTAGGCGCCATCATTTTGAGGGTCTATTGCATCAGATTTGAAGTCATTTTGGGTCAGTTTTGAGTGAGTTGTGAGCATTTTAGCGGATTCTAGGGTTGCTGGTTATGCATTTCAAGTTGCTGTTCTGTCATATCAGATTTTGGAAAGTGCATTTTTGGTGAAGGTTTGGTGTTAGGAAGTCTTCCTAAGCTTGGTGGAGGTCACATTTTCTATTGCAGCAAT
>VDFB02373010.1:0-14895 GCA_007258455.2 Sequoia sempervirens | reverse complement strand
GTGATTGTAATCATATCATGACAACCATATTTTTGATAATATGTAAAAATTGAAAGAATGATTATTATATGTTAATGAATGAATGTGAATATGCTAATTAATGAATGTTATATGTTATTAATGGATGAATGAATGAATGTTATATGTTATTAATGGATGAATCAATGATTAATGTTATATGATTGGGTATGCGGAATTGAGAGTGATGTGAGGGGGGGGCAGGGGAGCGCCAAATGAGCTTCCACCGTCACGTGGTTGGCCTTGTTAAGTAGAGAATATTAAACTATACTCAAAACAAAGAGAAGCTCAATAAGGTAATGCACTTTTCAATATAAGAAATGCACCATTTGAAGCATCAAACCAATATGTAGTCTATATGTATGATCAATCGGTCACTAATAATGGTACATTTCCACGAATATATAATATTTTTTTTTTTAAATTTTGCTTCTTCGTCGAAATTTCGACGATAACAACCGACGAATCAACAGAAAGCCTCGACGAAGTTTCTATAGCTGCGACGACTATTTTGTCGAACATTCGACGAACTTCTAGTGTTCTTCCGACGCTACTACTTGCCTATTCTCGCCTATTATCTCGATGAATTTTGGTGTTCTTCGACGCTTACTAATTTTGTATTTCATTTTATTTCGAATTTTAAATTTCCATGTTTCCACGCTTAAATGTTTTCCCATTTCATCGAGCCGACGACGAACTTCTGGTGCAGTTCGTCGGTGGATAAACAAAGTTTTCGTCGATATTCTGACAAAATCCCAACGTATGTCACGATGCTGCCGACCGACGATTCTTCGCCGTTATTTCGATGTTTAATTTTTCGTCGTCCTTGCGACGGAAAATTTTTCGCCATTGCGTTGCTCTTCCGACAGAGATTTGTCGAATGACCGACGAACGACCGTCGGAAAATGGTGTCAAATCCTGTAGTGAAGTAATACAATTTGTGGATGCATTTTCCACAACTTTTGTTTGACTAGTTTGATATTTGGGATTAGTGGAAGATGATGTAGTACCAGTTCTGGATCTAAGCCTGACATATTAGAATATGACCATGCGAAGTTGACCTTCCTTTCTACGAAGAACTTTTGGAACTCAGGTTTTTCTTCCTCTGTTAAGGATGTAGCTAAGAGAACCATTTTTGGATTCTCTGGTGTGGCTATGTTAACTTCAGTGGTGTCTTCAATTAACATTGCTGATTTTTCCTGTGTGACGAGGAGAAAGTCCAATCCTCCATCCTTAGGCACCTAAGAGAGGTTTTCACCTTCGGATACGTCCTTTATTTTTACTATTTTGTTATTAGAAGGTGCCTTGCGGTTTTCACCTAAAGATAAATCTTTTTTTATTTTATTCTTTTCATTTTTGTGACTGGAGGATTGCACAGTCTCCTCGAAGTAAGCTGCACAATCTAGGTCAATATAAAACCCTGCTTTGTGATCGCCCCATGGTATACCTTCCCGGAGCCCCATGAATTCTGCTATCACCTCATCATTTTGAAAGATATCCATAACTGGTGATTCTTTTTGGTCCCAGTCAATCAGTTGTGGATATACAAGGGAAATCCCATCGTCAGTGTTGGTAAAAGATGGGGAAGAGGCAGAAAGTGTGCAAATTGATGCCTCAAGTGTAAAGGAAAAGTTGTCCATTTCAACTTTCGTGTCAGATACAATTCAACCAGAAAAATTTTGGGTTCTTCTTTAGATATGTCCTTTTGAAAAGAAACTCTCATCATTTTCTTTGTGCTTTTGGATGTGTCCTTCCTAAGCACTGTCAAAATCATCGTCTAGCATTTTGATGGATTCTCCTAACTCCGAGAATAGATCTCCTCGGTATCAACGTCATTCAGGATGTGTCCTTCCTGAATTTGATATCGCTCAACATTTGGCAACCTTGACTTCATCAACTATGGCATCTCGACATTAAAACACTTGGCAAACACTTGACAAAACTTTACCTATCTTTTTGATGGTTATTATGATATTAGTTCCTTTTGTCATAGGAGCCGTGATATATCATGATGATTATCCTTGTCTATTATGATCACCATACTAATAGTTTCTCAATGATGTCCTGACTTTTGGATTTAGAGAAGCAACGACTTAGCACGATGGTTTTTTTCTGTTTGTTTTGACTATCATGTGGCCAGTTTCTCAAGGATGTCCTAACACACCGGGATTTAGAGAAGCAAGGACATCTCATGATTAGTCTATTTTTTTTCTGAAAGTTGGACATGACAAAATGACTAGGGGCAACTAGGTTCCTCACATGAGTCATGGTCATTTTTATCTGCGACTGTTGATCTACATCATATCATAGTGTTTGTCGGTTATCATGTCATTTTCGCCCAATGATGATTAAAGAGCAACAACTAGACTAGCACTATAGCAAGATTTTGAAGGATTTGTTATTTTCTTCCCACTAACATGCATCTTTTTCTTCGTACTAACATTCATCTTCGTCTTCTCTTCTCTCATCTTCTGATAATATCCTGTGACATACACAAAAACAATGTTGCATACATAATTGCACGAACATCACATATTCACATTTCACATCTGCATAAATCAAGCACCAAAATTCACATTGCATTTACATCCATTATAATAACCATCACATTGCATTTACATCCATCATAATAAACATCATTTTTGCATTAACACATAGGAATCATAAACATTATTTGCATCAATATATAGGAATCATATACTCATCTCATATAGGCATTGCATCCATATCATCATCCATATCTTTTGCACTAACATTTCTTTCTCTTCATATTCTAGTCTTCTCATTAATTTTGAGAGCACACCCATTTCTTGGAACCTATCTGTCTTCTCGAGGGGGCATACTGTAACCCTCCTCGTCATTCTTCCTCATCTTATTTTGCAATGGGGCATATTCTGGACTTATCTTCTTTGTCACAATGTGACAAGCAGCATTATGACAAAGAGGGGCAAATGTAGACACCTAAAAATCACCTAGGCCTGCGAGCACTATTTTACCACTTTTTGTCCTAGCATAATTATGACAGTTTAATTATGTTCCTAACCCATCTTCAACTATTAATTAAATAATTCACAATTATTTAATTAATTCAAGGTCTTCTATTCTTCTTGATTATTAAATGAATAAATCATATTTATTTAATGCGTCACTAATTATCTAAATTAAACTCATAATTAAATAAATTTCTCATTTTATTTCATTAATCTTTGTCATTAATGTCCTCTTGATTATCACATAAATATATTTTAATATATTTATTCAATATGTCACTAATTCCTAAATCCTCTCTTTTAATTAAATATATTTGCTAATTTATTTAATTAATTAACTACTTCTAAATTAAATAATTATTTTTAATTATTTAATTATTATATGTGACACTTCTTTATTTTTAAATAAAATAAATAAAATAATTTATTTAAAAATGTCTCACATAGTTAACTGATTCTTCTTTTAGTAATTAATTTCAAAAATCAATTGCTCATTATCTCACAAAATCCATATTTTGAATTAATTTAATTCAAAATGGAAATATTCTTCTACAAATCAAGTAATTTCTAAAATTACTGATTTTCTAAAATCCCATCTTATCTTCTGATTTTTGCTAATTTCATCTCAACTGTCACATTTATTTCTTCATTTAATTTATTTAATTAAATCTTATTCACACATTTAGGCATTTTTCCCTAACCCTAATTGAGAGTTACCATTTTGAATCTTAACCATTGATTCTAGGGCATTTTCTCAATCTCTCATCTCATCCATCTGTGAAAAATTGCATTTTCTATAAAATAACAATTTTGCTCTCATTTTAGGGATTTTGATCTTGAATTTCTTAAAAAAAAATTTAGATTCCACGTTTATTGTCATTCCTTGCATTCTAGCCATTAGTATTTGAATAGTTGCACTTAGATTTCATTTTCTATTTGCATAAATCTTTTAAAATAAATCCTTCAAAGTCTTGTTTAGGTCTAGGCATATAGAATGTGCTCCTCAAAATATGAGGGCATCCATTATTACAGCAAGCTAGGAGGTATAATAGAAGTTAGTCATGGAGGAGAGAAACGGGTGAGATTGTTCTAGTTTCATTCCCTTTCTTTCACATTTCTCCTTTGCATTCTATTGTGTTGTTTGGATAATATTGCATGCATGTGATACTAACTTATTCTATTTTGCAGAACAAATGTAGACACCTAAAAATGACCTAGGCCTACGAGCACTATTTTACCACTTTTCATCCTAGCATAATTATGACACTTTAATTATGTTCCTAACCCATCTTCAACTATTAATTAAATAATTCACAATTATTTAATTAATTTAGGGTCTTCTATTCTTCCTGATTATTAAATGAATAAATTATATTTATTTAATGTGTCACTAATTATCTAAAGTCAACTCATAATTAAATAAAGTTCTCATTTTATTTAATTAATCTTTGTCATTAATGTCCTAATTATCAAATAAATATTTTTTAATATATTTATTCAATATGTCACTAATTCCTAAATCCTCTCTTTTAATTAAATAGATTTTCTAATTTATTTAATTAATTAACCACTTCTTCTAAATTAAATAATTATTTTTAATTATTTAATTGTTGTATGTGACACTTCTTTATTTTTTAATAAAACAATTAATTTAAAAATGTCTCACATAGTTAACTAATTCTTCTTTTAGTAATTAATTTCAAAAATCAATTACTCAGTATCTCACAAAATCCATATTTTGAATTAATTTAATTCAAAATGGAAATATTCTTCTACAAATCAAGTAATTTCTAAAATTACTGATTTTCTAAAATCCCATCTTCTTATCTTTTGATTTTTGCTAATTTCATCTCAGCTATCACATTTATTCTTGATTTAATTTATTTAATTAAATCTTATTCAAACATTTGGGCATTTTTCCCTAACCCTAATTGAGAGTTTCCATTTTGAATCTTAACCATTGATTATAGGGCATTTTTGCAATCTCTCATCTCATCCGTCCATGCAAAATTGCATTTTCTATAAAATGACAATTTTGCTCTCATTTTAGGGACCTTGATCTTGATCTTGAATTTCTTAAAAATTATTTTAGATTCCATGTTTATTGTCATTTCTTGCATTCTAGCCATTAGTATTTGAATATTTGCACTTAGATTTCATTTTCTATTTGCATAAATCTTTTGAAATAAATCCTTCAAAGTCTTGTTTAGGTCTAGGCATATAGAGTTTGCTCCTCAAAATATGAGGGCATCTATTATTACAACAAGCTAGGAGGTATAATAGAAGTTAGTCATGGAGGAGAGAAATGGGTGAGATTGTTCTAGTTTCATTCCATTTCTTTCACATTTCTCCTTTGCATTCTATTGTGTTGTTTGGCTAATATTGCATGCATGTGATACTAACTTATCTTATTTTGCAGAAATCCTTCATTATAGAAATGTGTGTGCAATCCTAACATTAAGTGTGCCTAAGATTAATATCTCTAATGATGGAAATAAAACCTACTCAAGTGTGTTAGAATATGATCCTTGAATGAAACATGAACAATGCAAAAGACCTACTTTAGGAGATCCAAAATCCCCTTAATAAGTCATAAATCTGAATATACCTCTCTTTAGGGTGAAAATAGAATTATCATAGAAGATGGAATCACTTAGGAAACAATTCATTGGGCTTGGTTGAATCTCATGGTGCTTCTCCCAAAACCTAGAATCCATCATGATTCTCTATAGGCATCTATCATCACTTCTTCAATAATGCTTGATCTTTGGCAACAAAATGATCTTGAAGACCTACAAAATTACTAGACTGGTCCTCCAATAGTTCACTCTTTCTTGCTCCTTGAATATGAATGCTTGATCTCATGAAAATTTCTTAGATTATTCTCTTAAAACTCTAGGTGAAACATAATGAAATATCCTTGTATTTATACATAACTTAAGATTAATTCCCAAAATTCAAATATCACAAGCCAACATTGAATTATAGATTTGAAATCATTAAAATACCACCAAAAAAAATCCAAAAGAGGGGTCCTAGGTATAAGTGAGGGCCCATTCAGCATAGGGTGAATTGATCCTAGGCCACATATGTAGGACACACATTAGAAAAGGTGGAATTCCATGTAAAATCAGGGTCCTAGGACAAAGTGAGGACCCATTCGCCATGTGGCAAATGGGTCCTAGGTCACCTACCTAGGACATACATCTTCTTAGTTGAGTGTTGTGTAATGGCATTTATGAATGTCAAGTTTTATCTCTTAGAATTTTCATTTGATTAGGCTTGGATTTAAATTAAAGGGGACAATTAAGGAAAGTATGATCCTCAATTAATTAATAAATCCCTAGATTAATGTGAAAGTGTAAAGATACACCTTACAACATAAAAAATGAGGCACCATTATGTCTATTTTATTTAAAAGTGATCTAAACTTAATGTGAATATGAAAAACATATTACAACACTAAATCAAGGCAACATTATGCTCATTTTATTATTAATTATTCCCAAATTAAGTGTGAAAAAGGGATACTTTTTCCTACACTACATTTATCCCCCACTTTAGCAGCCATATGATACTGCATGCATATGCAAGCTAAAGGAATTAAACTTTATAAAAAGGATACTCATATGGATTCATTAGAGAGAATGAATCCCCCACTGGAGTTACCTATAAAACCATAATTTTAAGGACCATATCCTGCAACACAGGTTCATTAGTCATTCAAAAATCCTCATATCAAACTTCTACAAAGAATTGAATTCGAGGGTAGATGTATGCCCCCCCTAATTTTGCTTGCTTTATGGAGTTGGAATCAGGGTGACTACGAAAACCACATTGAATTAGCTAAGTCATATCATAGGGTATTTCCAAGTACCATACCACATAGTCATAGATATTTGATGAGACCAAGGGTGGAATTATGAATCTAATGAAACAAAGAGCATTGAAAATGCAGTAATCTAGCCCCCAATATGCTAATTTGAATAAAATTCCCTTCAAATGAAATAAGATTTATTTACTATGGTTTACTATATACTAATGAAAATGATAATTTTTACTATAATTTGAAATTTACCTTTTTGCAAATTACCTTGGTGTAGAGTGACCTAGGATGCCGAGTTGATGAACCTACAGTCCTCCTAGACTTGATGTTGTTCGTGACGAGGTAGTACAAGGCACAATTCAACATATGGTGAGTGTATTTTGTTCTACTTTTTTTGTCATTTTCATGCATTCACTATACTTTTTCATGTATTTTTAGTATTTTTAGGACCCTAGAAAAGATTGGTGCAAATAATCCCTCTTTCTCACAAAGCATCCATTGTTGGCACAAAGTGTCCCACCTTGGCACAAAGTGTTCCACTTTGGCGCAAAGTGTCCAGAATTTCTAAAGTCTCCAAGACCCCCATCCAAATATCGCATAAGTGTCCATATTGTCTGCAAATCATATTAGAGAAACTCTAGTGTTATTTAATTGATAAATTTAGGATTTAATTTATGTATTTTGTTATCTTAGGTTCCTCCTCAATCCCAAAAGCATCTCAGAGGGAGATAGTTTTGTTTCCTTTCAGAATCCATGATGTGACTATCAAATGAGGATATGATCATTCTACAAGATACATGATTGTTTTGGGTATGTTCCATGCCATCGATGAGATGTCATGATGCTATATTTATGGCCCTAGTTCTAGAGAGATGGGATGTTGACACATGCACCTTTCATCTTCCTACCAGGGAGATGATCATCACCCTAGAGGACATCCACCGCATCCTGCAAATTCTTGTCTAGGGCGAGGTTGTACACTCAACAAATGATTGGTCATATGTTCAGATGCGATATGATATTTTATACTATTTATAATATCCTATCTGATGGTCCTCCATTAGTCCATGCATTGAGCCTAAGTGCCTATGACATGTACAAACACCACTACTTCAGTGGATTTTGATCAATACTACAATACTTACTCTAGTACCAAATGGATGAGGCACACATTTAGATGGTGGAATTGTTCATATCATCAGAGACATGGAGGATCATAGGACCATTTATGCTTGTGGCCACAGTATTCTCACTCATCTATATCAGGATTTGGGGTGATTTGTATACCAAGAGTTAGATAGCATATTACATTGTATGCTCTTACATGTATGGTGCTTTGAGCATATCACATGTACTAGGCCCACTAGATTTCCTACCATAGCTACCATGGGTTACCCACAGGCCTTCAATTATGCACCAAGGCAGGCATTGAAGGAGGGAGATTTACTACACTAGAAAATTAGATTTGATTGAATAGATGAGGATGATATCTCTTAGAGACCATATCTCAAGAGCTGATAGTGGACAAATGATAGGCATGAGCTAGTCAAGCAATAGTAGGACTAATTTATTTTATCTAGACATGATTACATAGTGAGATCATTCTACTATTATCATTTCATGCACCTGTTCAAAAAATTTTAAGTACCATCATGGGCTTGATCAAGATACCTATGATTAACACAAAGTTCTCCTAGATCTAGGGACACTCATCATCTTACCATTGAGGATGTATACATTAGTGGTTTAGAGGATGAGGGCCATGACATGCCCCAGTCTTTGAGGCTAAAGACATAAGAACTAGTCAATCCTATGATGAGTGGTGGATTAGAGCATGTCCAAACCATGTCTTTCCCATTCACTACCCTGCAATCCATGTCGGACCTCTTCTAGGTTGCAGAGAGGATAGGGATGATGAGCAGGTTGATGGAGATATAGATGATGGAAACACTATGCCTAACATATATCTAGGTTTAGACGAGGAGGCAGAGGAGGAGGAGTCCCAATCTATGAGTGAGGATGGGGATTTATAGAGGAGGAGTTGGTTGACCTTGATAGGAGAGACGCACCCCCTCCCAGAGTCACTAGATCACATGTTGCGGGCATATCAAAGATCCACACTCACAAGCATGGGGAGGCTAGTAGTAGTGGTCCATCCATGCTTCCTACATAGAGGGGGACTGTTGTATGGTTATACCTCAATTGGAAAATTAGATATCGAGGTGATGATTGGATATTTATGTTTTCATTACACTCTTCAACTTTGTGTATATGATTTATATATATGATTACGTGTACTAATATCTTTTATGTTTTTCATCTTTTAGGGTCCATGCCAGAGTGATGTAAGCTCTATTAGCATGTTACTATAGAGATGATGCTTGAAATTCACATGGATTATGATCTACCCTCAGTGTACATGCCCCCAACTTCCATGAGGAAACACACAAATCTCTTTAAGTATTTTGCTCTATTGAAGACAACTTATGAGAGTGCGACCAAATGTGCTGACCTAGCTACAAGATAGCTTTCTACATTTTAGGTAGCATTAGATGATCTCTGAGCCTCTCAAGGTTCATTACATAGTGGGATAGATTCCACCCTCTAAGCAAAAATCTCGAGGCTAGAGAGAGATATGGCTAGGATATAGGCAAAGAGGGATCACATAGAGTAGGAGCACGTTGAGGCACTCATATGAGAAGATATGAGAGGAGAGGTGTGGGGTCTATAGGTAGCCATGAGGTTCTTGAGCAGGAAATGATCACATACCACCATCTCTTGATGGGGGCCATCACAAGGTGCCAAGGGGTCTAGCAGTCATAGGCCCTATTAGCATTATATTCATTGATATATGTACTAGGACTTTTGGTGATATATATGATATATCAACATTTATGTTTTTATGATCTTGTATTGAATTAAATGTCAATGCGATTTATTAAATATCCTTTGTAAGAATGTCTAATAAATATCTCCATGATTTAATATTTATGTGATCTAATTAAAACTTTTTCAGTTTATGTTAGATACTACATTGTGATGTAGTATGCTATGTTAACTTAAATATACCTATGATCAAATAACATTAAATGCATATAAGGATTTAAATTAACATAACACACAATATTTTCTTTTGAATAGTATGGAAACTAAAGTAATAATTCAAACCAATTGAACAATCACTTTAGACTCTAAGACACACTATTATCGCTTTCCAAAGAATGAAGCAATGCAAGATCAAATAGAACACCATCTATCTAATCTACCAACACTACTTTAACACATTATTCAAAAGCGAGGGTGTTATGCGTAACATCAATGAAAATCCACAATATTGATAGGTTATTTTAGGGGTGTACCATCCATTTCTATTAATGTTTAGACTCTAGGCCCATAGTTTTCTTTGATTACATAAGGTCCTAACCAATTAGGGCTGAATTTTCCCTTTTTTGTTTGAAAGAGAAATGACATTACATTAATTTTTGTATAACACCAATTTACCTTTATTAAATGCATGGGGGATAACATTATCATTATAATTAAATTGAATTATTTTGGAATAAGCTTGGAGATGTTCAAGATCATTTCTACACTATCATCCAACATTTGAAGCTAATACAATCATTCCTGTTTATAAGTAGTATCATCAATAAGCCCTCTAAGAGTAGTTCACAATGAAGGAATATCTAACTCTAAGGGAATTATTATTTCAGAACCATAAACAAGGCTATAAGGAGTGTTTCTGGTAGATGTTCTAATACTTGTATAGTAGGACCACAATGTGTAATGCCCTGCCACGCAACCCTAGGGGAAGTTGCAATTTACTACACAAACAAACTAATTTTTTTTGTTTTTTTAAGTACAATTAGCATGAAAGTTCACTAACCATTGCCAACCAATCCCCTAAGGTTACGAGACTGAGTTACTTAAACCCAAACAAGATACATGAATTATAACCATAATATTTAATTACTTAACCAATTAAATACACATACATTCGATATATGATAAAACAACAACAAAGGCATATGAGATACCACTTGATCTTAAATAACAATAAATTTACTACAAGATTACAACACTCATTCCCCACATGAGATAAATCCAAAAATAACATTACATATTATAACTTCCACCGCATGGAAAGAAACTACATCCCACGAGCTCTCCAACTAGAAATATCGTCCACACGAACAAGAAGAAACCCAACGGATTAAGGTGCATGTTCCACCCAATTGTGTGATACCCGAAGGCTCACCCCTCGTGCTAGGAGATAGTAACAAGGAATCCAACACAAGACTATCTACCTCAAGACACAGGCTAATACATAATTGAACTGAAAAGGATACAAGTACAACAACACTTAACACAAAGGTTACAATGCTTCTAGAGAACAATGATCATTTACGCAGTACAACAAACTAACTTTTGGTTGACTTAGAGAGAGTGTCATATGACATTTTCTATGAGTTACCCTGGCTCAACTATCTTAGGCAACCAAACCCCCATCTTGGGTTATCCTAGCTCAACTCTACTAGTCGTCGGACCCTCATACCAACTACACTTCTCGTCTCATCTCAAACCTTAAAAGTGAATGAGTTATGAGAGAGGAATTAATTATCTTAATCAATCTGAGAGTTTTTCATTAATTCTTTTTAAGTTATCACTTATTTGCACCCTATGTGAGTTACCCTGGCACCCCTTTGTGTGCCAAACCCCCACAAAGAGCCACTCTCCTATCGACAACATGCACGGTACAAACCACAATCTAATGGGTAGACTAGATACGATGACCTCTCCAATCCAAGGAGGCAACAAACTAAGGAAACTCACTCCAAACACTGGAGGAAAACAAAATACAGAATCCACTCCTTTTAAAGGAGGCACAAACCACATAAGCCACTCCTAATCCCAAGGAGGCACAAACCATCCCCGTTTGTGAAAACCGAGTGAAACAACATGATACTTCTATACGTGCTACCCAAAAACAAAACAAACCAAAGGTTGGCAACATTTTACGACAACCCACACCAATAACTAAAAAGTCCCATTTGGAAGACTTACATAAACAAATGAATCAATTGGTCAACAAAGAGAATGAACCAGAGCATCACTTAGAAAGAATTTCAAGCAACCCAATAAACTAATGTTAGGGTTTCCTAAACCCAAGCCAAGCAATGAGGTAGTGTAGGAATCAATTAATTAATTAACCTTATTTGCACATACTTATTAGTAACTCAAATCACATTAGCAATTTTAAGGAATTTAAACCAATAACTTAATTTCATTTTCTCCAATTACACATAATGATTAAAACATTCTTTTTCAATAACCTTATTTGATTATAACATCAACTTTAAAAAAAACATTTGATTATAAAATCAACATTTTAAATATATAAAAAAATATATATCATAGAGCCAATTCCAATTCCACTCTAGTAATGAAATAATCATTTTAAAGAGATTCCTATTTTAAAGATTTAAATAATTTTTATAACCCAACTAATTCAAATTAATCCCTTAATAATTAACATATATATAATATATATTTAAATAATTAAAGAAATTATTTATTTAAATATAAATATACTATATTTATATATATAATATATACATATTATAAATTATATATAATATAAACTAATATTAATAAAAAATTTAAAAAAATGAATTTAAAAAAAAAACAAACCCAGGCCCTAATTAGGGTGTGCAAGCCCCACTCCATGGGCAGTGGCCTGTCTGCTACGCACACAACCCGCCTCCCCCATGGGCTGTGGCCTGTGTGCGAAGCACACAATCTGCCTCCCTTTGGGGCGCGGCTTGTGTGCAGAGCACACAGTCCGCCTCCCCTGGGGCTGGGCGGTGGTGGGGCTGGCTTCCCCTGCCTCCCCACAACAACCAAAAACAACATTTTTATATTTATATTCATATAAAAACAAAATAAAACCCAACTTCCTCCCCTGTTGCACAAAATTAATCAAAAATTTTCTTTGTAAGAAATTTAAAAGAAAAACATTTCCCATAATTAATAAACCTAATATGGTTATAAGATATACTTGTGTATATTTATAACTATACACCAAAATATCCATTTTTAGACAAATTGTGCAAATGCACAACAAAATTTTGCAATAAAACAAGAAATTTGTCAGCACAACAACATGGTTTAAATTTAAGTTTGACAAACAAATTTCTTTTGGTTTTCTTTCTATTTTCCATTGTGTGATTCTTGTTTTGTTTTGTTTTCCAAAATTTCAACAAAGTTTAAAAGTTTTGAACCAATTGACATGGGTTTTCCATTGAAACTCAAATAGCATAACTAGATTTAACTCTTTTCAAAATGAAACAAAAAAAAACAAAGAAGAACCTGATTTTTCCTCCAAAGCTTGAAGAACTCCAAAATGGTGCTTTTAAATCCTATTTTTGATTCCATCTCAACCAAAGAATCCACTTTGCTTCTTCAAAATTTCAAGAACCAAATCAAAAACAAAGCCACAACCAATCTTTTTTTCTCCCCCCATTCAAAAATTGAAAATTCTATGAAATAACAAATGCTCAAAAAATAAAGTTTCCCCCATTTTGGTCAAACCCCTAAAACTATCCCACCCACTAAATTAATTGCAAAATTGGAGATATTTCCTTTCTTTTACAATTTAAAACAAAATTGCTTTCCAAAAGGAATTTCATGAACTTAAAAAATTTCTTTTACAAAAAGAATTCAAAATTTTGTAAATAAATTATTTTACATATTAATTTTCAAAAAGAGGAATGTAAAACATGATTTTCATTTTTATTTTTATTTAAATCTAAATATTCAAACATGCCAAAACAACTAACTTAAATCATTTTATCCCCATTAATCTAATTAGTCAATAAAATAAATCTAATCCAAGATTAGATTATTTTATTAATTAAATTAAATTAATCAATAAATAACTACTTTTCCAACATTACAAATAGATACAATCAATCATCATTTTTAACTTCAAAAGCCATTTAATAACCTTTAATTTGCAATTTAAAAAAAAAGCCAAGGTGAAAAAGGACAACGTAAAATAACTGAACCCGACTACAAACCGACGACACACTATGACTAGGGTGACAACTTGGCACGGAAAACCTAGCTACTATCTCCCAAGTGAATACCGTTGGCTAATGGACATGCTCAAACCTGTGAACCAGGTGGAGTCGATGTCATATACTTGTCAACTTGTGAACAAAGAGTATATTGAACGTGCATATATATGATATAATATGGTCAAGCACACCGTGAAGAGGAAATCTTAGAATTGTAGGGCGCTCGCAAGCGATTGGTACAATCTCGTCCCCTTCACCAATACAAAATTACTAACTGACACATCTAGCATCAGTAATATAATCAAAACATAAGGCATTTTTAATTAAATAACTACTATGCTAATTCAAAACATGCCATAATGATAACATCAGAGTGAAATTCCATCACATCAAAATATAATGTTTACATCGTTTAACTGTTAGTGGTAAAAAGCAACCAAGTATCAAAGTCAAAGCACAACAGAAAAAAGCATTACAAAGAAAACACTGCCGATCAAAAGATCCAAAATGGAGGGGTGTTACATCCTCCCCCCTAGGGTCAGGCTTACTCCTAGAATCCTACAAATACCCCTAGTACAAACTCAATAGAAAATCACACATAATCAATGGTTCAAAAAATTGAACCACTCGATACTTGAACATAAAACAACAACAACCCGTGCTATAATCAACACAACCAAGCACACTATCAATCTATCTGATCAACATGGTGAAGCAACCATGAACCAAAAATCCAAAACACATATCCAAGGATTAACATACATAATACACATATGCACCAGTACACATCACCGAGAATCGTCACAAGGCCACACATAGTGCGATATCATTACAATGTTTACTCAAGACAAGGTATGCAACATTATCACTTCAACATTCATTTAACATTTTGCATTTTGAATCCAGGTACAATAATTTAACATCTACATGATTTCTTAAGACTCAACAATAAAGTTGGGGACTATAGGCCTCACCAACAAGA
>VDFB02373009.1:0-15676 GCA_007258455.2 Sequoia sempervirens | reverse complement strand
CCTAACACAGGGGTGATGAATGTTCATTCAATACAAAGTGTATAAAGGTTGCAGGGGACCTTACAAAGGTCTGAAAAGAGACAAGAGTCATCACCAATTCATTTGGTGGCTGAAGGAAGAAGACAACCCTCTGTGTGTCCAAGAAAAGGCTTAAAAAGCCCTAAATTTCTTAAAATCAGGGTTAACCCTGTGTACAGCCTAAGAAGGTCTGAAACCACAAGAATATTTTAAAGTGCTCCAAATTTGAGCCAGGGTTCTTTCTTTGAGGTCATGGTGTTCAGTGAACAGGGAGGAGTAATAACCTAAAACCTCGGGCTAAGAGACCTAATGGGGGCTCATGGGCTACTAGCCCTCCTAAAACCCTAACCTAGGGTATGGTGGTAGTGATAGAAGAAAGGAGATTTGTGCTTGGACAAGAACCTTTCCTAGACTATTTTGAAGTCATGGAAGGCTATGCACACCCTTGCAAGCAAGTTAGGAAGGCATTGGAGTCATCTAGTCTTTAAAAGGATTAAGGGCTAGGGAGAGTGAGAAAGGAAGAGCACCAAATTTGGCTTGGTAGCAGCAGACTAGAGTTGATAGCAGGGTTGGCAGGGAGGACCAAGGGTGCCTAATAACCTTTAGGACCTATAGGTTGAGTGGTGGAGAGAAAAACCAAGGGGTTATCAATTGGAGACCTAGAACATTGAGCCAGTGAATGACTCAATCCAACCTTGTCCCCATCAGATTGGTATTAGAGCTGAGTAAAAGATTTGGGAAAGCAGCTTATATGTCAGAAGTTGAGTCAAGTGAGACTCCCAACATGGTGAAAAATGCACAATTAGCCAAGAGGGTTGAATAATAGGAAGATGACAACAAGTCCTTAAAATAAAGAATAGATCAACTAGAGAAAGCATTGAACAATGCAAGGTTGGAAGGAACGGTACCAAAGGAAGAAGAGGTTGAAGAGGAAGAAAAAGTCCCTGAACCTGACCTTGTTTTGGAGGAGGAGCCTTTCTTGAAAGCATTGAAAGCCCTAAGTGGAAAAGGACTTGAGGGCATACCACTATTTAGTGGAAAGATGGATCCTAATTTGGTCATGGATTGGATAGATGGCATGGAGAACCACTTTGAATGTGATGGAGTCACTGAAGCACATAAAGTGAAGGTTGCAAAATCAAGGTTGAGAGGATCAACTTTGACATGGTGGAAGTTTGTTTAGACTGAAAGGGAAAAAGAAGGCAAGCAGCCCATATCAACCTGGAAAGGAATGGTTGCTAAGGTAAAGGAAGCATATATGCTAGATGATTATGGGATCCAACTTCACAAGAAGAGACAGAGTCTAAGGCGGAAAGACCAAGATGTCAACACCTATACTGAAGAGTTTCAGAAGCTTTGCTTGAGATCAAATGTGATAGAAGATGAGAGCCTAAAAGTGGATAGGTACCTTAATGGCTTGAAGTGGAACATTCAGGAAGAGATGGCTTTACTAAGTCCCAAGACAGTCCATCAATGTTATCAGCTGGCTATAAAGATTGAAGAGAGGAATAAAAGAAAGCATTATTAGTCCTCTAAGGGTAGAGGGAAAGGTAGAGATCAAAGAGGACAATGTGGAGGTTACCAAGGAAGAGGTAGTGACCAAAGAAACCAAGGAGAATCAAAACTCACTGAACATGGAGGTGAAACATCTTCAAGAGGAGGATTTAACAGAGGAAGAGGACCTCAAGGAGGTTCAAATAGGGGAAGAGGAGCAGGTAGAAGTAACTCTTACTTTGCCACCATGAAATGTTATCACTGCAATTAGCTAGGTCATCCAGCTTATAGGTGCCCGGATAAAGCATCCTCTTCTAGCAATGAGATAAGAGTGGCCTATGCACAAGAGGACACCATGAGTGTCAAATCACCTGAGATTGGTCATATAGAATCTTAAGTAGGAGAAAATCTGATGTTTAACAGGGTTTTGATCAGACAACCAGTCAAAGAAGAACCCAAGCAAAGGAGAGCTTTGTTTAGAGCAAGGTGCAAGATATTTGGAAAGGTATGCAAGGTCATTGTAGGTTCTGGTTCTACAGATAATATCATCTCTAAGGAGGTAGTAAAGAAGTTGAAATTGGAAACCAAACCCCACACTAACCCTTACAAAGTCACATGGTTGAAAAAAGGGCAGAGAGTTCTAGTGAATGAGCAGGTAACAGTGGAATTCTCAATTGGAGGATATAAAGAAAAGTTGGTTTGTGATGTACTACCCATGGATGCATGCCATCTTTTAATTGGTAGACCATGGCAATATGACAGAGGTGCTATATATCATGGGAAGGAGAACACCATTGAATTTAAGAAGGATGGAAAAACTTTCAAGCTGCAGTCATTGACAGAGGAAGATGAAGGGCAGTCCAAGGTGCCAAACATCATGTTGAGCAGTGGTAAGGAGTTTATTAGCAATCTACATCAAGGGGGTGAAGGTTATGTGGTCTTAATGCAGTCAAAAGATGAAGAAAAGGCTAAGAAGATAGTCATACCTGAAATAGTTCAAAGGCTGCTAGAAAAGTACAGGGAAATTGTTAGTGATGGTACACCTGCAACCCTACCTCCAAGGAGAGCTATAAGTCATCAAATTGACTTCATGCACAGGCATCATTGCCTAACAAAGCAGCATACAAGCTCACTCACGAGAACCTAGAGGTAGCCAAGGCAAGTGGAAGAATTGTTGAATCAGATTAGGATTCAAAAGAGTATTGTAGTCCATATGGGTCCAGTGGTTTTGGCAACTAAGAAAGGAGGTAAGTGGAGATTATGCACTGATTCTAGAGCAATTAATAGAATCACAATTAGGTATAGGTTTCCTATTCCTAGAATTGAATACTTGATGGATTGTCTTGGAGGTGCAAAATTCTTCACCAAGTTGGATTTTAAGAGTGGGTATCATCAAATTAGAATCAAGGAGGGTGATGAGTGGAAGACAACTTTTAAGACAAATGATGGCTTGTATGAGTGGAAAGTGATGCCATTTGGCCTCTCAAATTCCCCTAGCATGTTCATGAGACTAATGAATGAGGTGCTCAAGGACTTCACAAGAATCTTTGTAGTAGTCTACCTTGATGATATACTAATTTTTAGTAAGACAACAGAAGAACATTTGAAGCATGTGGAGATGGTACTTAAAAGGCTACAAGAAGAACAATTGGCAATCAACCTTGAGAAGTGTGAGTTCTTCAAATAAGAACTTGTGTATCTAGGCTTTGTAGTATCCCAAGGAATGTTGAAGATGGATCTAAGCAAGGTGGAAGCCATCCTAAACTGGCCTACACCAACCACAGCAACAAAGGTAAGAAGTTTTCATGGTTTAGCTCAGTTTTATAGGAAATTCATTAGGAATTTTAGTGGCATATGTGCACCAGTTCTAGATACCATTAAAGGTGGACTAAAAACAAAGTTTAAATGGACTCAAGAAGCTAATAGAGGGTTTGAAAAGCTGAAACAAGAAGTGGCAACTCAACCTATTTTGTTATTGCCTAGTTTTGATAAGTTGTTCACAGTTGAGTGTGATGCGAGTGGAGTGGCAGTAGGAGGAGAACTTAGTCAAGAAGGTAGGCCTGTAGCCTTCTTTAGTGAAAATCTCAATGAAGCCAAGCAAAAGTACTCTACCTATGATCTTGAGTTATATGCTTTAGTGCAGTCCCTTAGGAAGTGGAGGCATTATTTGTTACCCAAAGAGTTTGTGGTTTTTATAGATAACCAGGCACTCAGTTACATTAATACCCAAGAGAAGCTGAGTAATAGACACTTGAAATGGATGGAATACATCCAAGCTTTCACTTTTACCATCAAGCATAAGAAGGGACAAATGAATAAGGTGGTAGATGCATTAAGCAGGAGAATGTTGACAGTGCAGGAAATACAGTTGAAGAGCATTGGATTGGAGAGTTTCAAAGACTTCTATGGTGAAGATGAAGACTTTTCAGAAACCTACAAGGTATGCTATGATTTTGAGAATCATTTTCATAGTCAGTATGTTGAGTATACATTACAAAATGGACTATTATTTAAGGGCAATTTGTTATGTGTCCCAAGAGGATCAATGAGGGAAAATTTGATCCAAGAGAAACATAATGGCAGTCTTAGTGGGAATTTTGGAATAAATAAAACTTTAGAGCTGGTACAAAGGTTCTATTACTGCCTAAATTGGCAAGAGATGTTAGGAAATATGTGGAGCAGTGTGTAGTTTGCATGAAAGCCAAAGGGGGAGCTAGCAATGCTAGTTTGTATCAGCCCTTGCCTATTCCTAATAGACCATGGGAGTGTGTGAGCATGGATTTTGTGGTAGGTCTTCCTAAGACCAAAACTGGTTTTGACAGTATTTATGTAGTTATGGACAGATTTAGCAAGATGAGTCACTTTATCCCTTGCAAGATCACACATGATGCTAGCTACATTGCCCATCTTTTCTTCAGGGAAGTAGTAAGGATCCATGGATTGCCTCTAAGCATTGTTTCTGACAGAGATGTGAAGTTCATGAGTCATTTTTGGAAGACACTATGGAGCAGATTGGGTACAAATCTGTCTTTTGGATCAGCTTACCATCCTCAGACCGATGGTCAAATAGAGGTGGTTAATAGAGTGCTAGGTAATATTTTGAGGTGCTTGACAAAGGAATATGGATAGACATGGGATGTGGTGATTTCTCAAGCTGAGTATGCTTATAATGATAGTGTAAACAGAACTACAGGGAAAAGTCCATTTGAAGTGGTGTATGGGATGCACCCAAGAGGTATTTGTGAACTCAAAGACCTTGGATCTTAGGAGAATAGGAGTGGACATGCTGAAGAATTCACTCATACCATGAAGGAAATTCATGAGCATGTTAAGAAGACAATCACAACAACATAGAAATTGAAAGAGAAAGTTGATGTGTCAAAGAGAGATGTGCAATTTCAAGTAGGTGACTATGTTATGGTTCATCTTAACAAATCAAGGTTGTAGAAGGGAATGTCAACCATAATGCAGATGAAAAGAGTAGGACCATGCAAGGTGTTAGCCAAGTATGGGAAGAATGCATACAAGGTAGAATTACCATCAGATTTGGGCATATCTCCAGTATTTAATGTTGCTGATTTGATTAGGTATAAGGGGATAGTCAGTGATAAAGTTCAGAACATCCAGGGGATCTTTAAGGATATCAGTAATATACCCCTTCCTAATCAAGAGAAACCTCAGGCAGAGAAGATCTTGGAATCCAGGGTGAAGAAGGCTACAAGAAACAAGGTATACATGGAGTACCTTGTCAAGTGGAGGAACAAACATGAATTTGAGGCTACCTAGGTTGAGGAAGCTGATTTTAAGAAGTTAGGCATTGATCTATCACTGATATCACCTCAAATTCCTTGATCTTTGTGCTAAGAGGGGGAGAATGGTGTAGGAGCACCCGCCAAAGTGCCAAAGTGAAAGCTTATTTTGAAGTTTTGTTTTAAATCCTTTTTGTTTTATTGTGTAAGGTCTTAAGGACCATCTTGTTTATGGTTTTGGACCTTTTGGTTCTTAGGTTAAAAGTTGAATAAGTTTGGAATCCTTTTTGCAGTTGTTCCCTAAGCTTTAGACAAACGTTGCAAAACACACTGTGTTTTACAAAAACAAGCTTTTGGCCATTCTTAGGTTCCAAAATGAAAACCTAACTATTTTATAAGCATTGTAAAAGGTATCTCTCGACCTTTGAAGGGGGTTAGATTCTTTGTATGTTGGTAGTTCAGGAGAATAATAAGAGAAACCGTGATTTTTGTTGTGAAAGTTCTGTTTTTATGTTCTTGCGTGTGACAGCTGCAAGAAATGAATTGAGGAAAGATTTTGTTGAATTGAATAGCATGTAGTGAAGCTTTTTGAAGCATTTTATCTGGTTCAGTAGTTTGTATTTCCATCACTTTCTGTTGTTTTGTAAATACTATGTTTTTCCCTACTTTGCTATTTTGACTAGTAATCTCAGAAAAATGGAGTTTTAGCTTGTTTTCTGTCCATACCAAGAAGTATGGGTGTAGTGGAAGCAAGGATAAACTCCATCCTTGTACATAATGTAAATATAGGAGTCTTTAAGATTTTAGATAGCATGCTAAAGATCTTTCCCTAGGTGAGTTGTTTTATACCCGGTTTGGGAAAGATAGTGTTGCACAGTCCTAATGCAGGGGTGATGAATGTTCATTCAATGCAAAGTGTATAAAGGTTTCAGGGGACCTTACAAAGGTCTAACAAGAGACTAGAGTCATCACCAATTCATTTGGTGGCTAAAGGAAGAAGACAGTCCTGTGTGTGTCCAAGAAAAGGCTTAAAAAGCCCTAAATTTCTTAAAATTAGGGTTAACCCTATGTATGGCCTGAGAAGGTCTAAAACCATAAGAATCTTAAAGTGCTCCAAATTTGAGCTAGGGTTCTTTCTTTTAGGTCATGGTGTTCACTGAGTAGGGAGGAGTAATAACCTAAAACCCCAGGCTAAGAGACCTAATGGGGGCTCATGGGCTACTAGCCCTCCTAAAACCCTAACCTAGGGTATGGTGGCAGTGATAGAAGAAAGGAGATTTGTGCTTGGACAAGAAACTTTCCTAGACTGTTTTGAAGTCATGGAAGCCTATGCACACCCCTGCAAGAAAGTTAGGAAGGCATTGGAGTCATCTAGTCTTTAAAAGGATTAAGGGCTAGGGAGAGTGAGAAAGGAAGAGAACCAAATTTGGCTTGGTAGCAACAAACTAGAGTTGATAGCAGGGTTGGCAGAGAGGACCAGGGGTGCCCTCTATTAACCTTTATATAGGTTGAGTGGTGGAGAGAGAAACACCAAGGGTTTATCAATTGGAGACCTAGAACATTGAGCGATTGATTGACTCAATCCAACCACATCCCCATGCTATGCCATGATTACACAACCAAGGCCTCAAATGTATTCTCTAATTGTAATCAAAGGAATTTTTCTCTTCATTCAAGTGGTAAACTTGAAGGGAAACACCACCAAGTGGTTTATTGGACACCTACTTGACTAAAAATAGTAGAAAATTTATATTTAATTTCCATATGTCTAAGTGGTTAACGGGGAGGGAGTGTGTACTAGGCCTCGTTAAGTCATCATAAGTTTATGCTTTGGAAATAATTTTTTTTTAAGTCATCTTAAATCTTCCTATGTCTAATTGCTAGGAGACTTTTGGTATGTTTTAAGGTAGGATGATTGATGAAATAGACCAAGACTAGCCTTTCTCCATGGTATCTAGGTACACATATGCTTGATCTTCTCTTATCGGTTGGACATGATTTAAAAGAACTTAGCTAGGAATTATTCATTTAACCTAAGGTTTTCTCATAATGCCATCATTTGAAAAGTATGATGAAATTCTTCTATTATGAAGAATTGATCTATGTGCCTCTAGTAATCACTATAAATATTTGTAAGGATACAATGACTAATTGTGACCGTGTAGGAGAGAATCAACTTTGAGTTCTTCAAAGATTATATTCCCTCTATTCATAATTTTAAGGGTTGTGTGTGGAGGAGGCTATCACTACCAAGAAGGGAGGAGACCTTCCTTGTATTCTTTATAATTTTCATTATTCTTATTTACCTTACACTATGATTTACAAATGCACATAAGACATGCATTTACTATTTTCTACTTCCCAGTTTCTTTAATAGTTTGGATTAATTCTATATTATATGTGTTGAAGACTTTGGAATTCTCAAATTACATTAATTTATGGATATGTTGTATCTATAACACTCACAAACCATATGCCTTTTGCATTTTACACTTTGCATTTTAGGAAATACCCATTTGTATAGATATAGATTCTTCTTTTAATGATATGTTGCATTTATTGTTCTAGGAGAGCATCCATAATTTCTTTTACTTTACATTTACATTCAAAAATACATATACATATATACATACATACATATATATGTGTGTGCGTGTGTGTGTGTATCATTTATATTCAATGTTCAGAAAAAACCCATTAGGTCTGCACATGGATAAAAATTCATAAAATCAGATCTCCCATACATGTTTTGTTGAAACCTAGGCTTGAACCTCTCATTTCACATGATGTTCTTCACAAAACTATTGAGGACAACAACAACAGCCTACACCTTCTTTAAGTTTCTCAATTCTAATAACTTATCTATGCATCCTACAATTGCGTAGCCACACACAGTATCCATGGGGCCTCTTACACAAGCTACACAATACAAAAAGTGTAAGAGCCCATTTATATCATGTTTTGACTACAAAACCCTAAAATACAGGGTAACTCAGATTATGATTTGTGGGTGAGCTGTGTGGACAAAATCATTAGCACCAGCTCATTCTTGGAGTCTTTTGAAAGAGAAGCGAATCAGGTGGCAGTTAAGTACAAACCTTATAGTGTCAAGGTGAATGAGGTGATCAATTTTAATTGGCCAACTAATGAAGAGTACCAGAAATGGGTAAATATATATTTGACTAAGGAAGAGTGAAAAAGGAGTAGGCTCCTAATGGTTGAAAAATCAGCTGTTGCAAGCATAATATATTCCAAATTTTTGTTTTTGGTGACAAGAGGCTCAAAAATTCTTGAATTTTTGTTGCTACATCAACTTTTCTCAGAGTGCACAATGAACATAAATATTCTCCAGGGTGATGGCTGTTGTAATAGATTTTTGGAATATCACTAGGTGCTCCAATTGGCTGGTCACATGTGTACTTTCTGGCTCGATGCTTGTTTGCTCCTTCATTCTCTATATGAAGGATTTCAAGGCTAGAAGTACGGGTTAGCAAGTTAGATAATTTTGGGTCGAGTCTAGGTGAAGTTGCAGAGCTAATTATAAAGTTCGATGGTTTTAGGGAAAAATTTAGGTTTTGAGTCATTCTATAGTAGGTTTTGAATTCATGGGGATTTGATGTTTTATGACAGTATTGGCATTTGAATTGATATGATTAATTTAAACTCATGTCTCTCCATTGTACAAGCATATCTGAATTTTGAATAAAATGATCAAGGGTTGTTTCTTTCATCTCACTGTTGTGGTGTGTATGATTCTTGTTTTAGGTTTAATTCAAAGAATTAATTAAAATGCTTGAATGGGATTATAGGTGGATATGTTTTGTATAACGATTGATAAGTAGTATTGGGTTAGAATACATATTGATGATTAAAGCAGTCATTAAGTAAACCTTTAGATGCTTATAAATTTGACTCCTCCAATGGATATATGGCACTAATTTAAGTTGTACTTATTCATATGGTTCAGTATTTGTTTTCTTTTACCTAGAGCTTGCTACAAATTGCAAATCAATGACTATTTTACACTGTGGAATGTGTTGTAGTTATCTCATGCTCCAAATAGTTGTTATTACTGATGAACAACCAATTCTATTCAGTATTATGCTATTATGTTGAGCTTTTAAATGAGATTATTTGTCGATGTTAATGTTATTTATGATGATGTTGCGAGGTTGTAAACACATTAAGATCACCCTCCTGTGTCTTGCGAGCCCAAAGTGGTGGAGTTCCTTTCTCAAATCTTCGCCGGCTTGTCTATAGGTCCTAAGAGTTGCCTCCTTTATTGAATTATAATTCCATAGGCAGATTAGAATATCAAAATCATTTTATCAGAAAACCAACACCTTGCATATGTTTGTGGTGGGTGTATTAAAGAAGAATTGTATGCCTCTATTTCCATTCATTAGATCTAATTTTAGTTTCCAGTAAGAGTATTTGGGCTAAGTCTACAATTGCTTCGCACTCATGATGAAGCGTCCTCGATGAAACTTCTAGACCTCAACCAAGATGTGGGTAGATTATGGAGTTTTTCCAAGACTCCATAATGGGTGGATAAAATGTGAAAGACTATCCAAGCTATTTTATTTTTTTGTCTTATCTTATAACATTTTACAAGAATGGGGGTGCGAATGTATGAGAAGATCTTTGGAAACTAGGCATGAAAATTGAAGGTTAAAGAAAATGGGGTGCTGCTTACAAGATCTAAACTCTTCTTGAGCATTGAATTGACCTGTTTTCACTACTCTCCAAACTCTTCCGAGCGTTGAATTGGTCTTGCTTTTCACTACTCTAAACTCCTTCCTACACTGCATTAATCTTTTTTTCACTCTGTTAATTTGATGAGCTACAACCTGGGTTTCGCTAGGCCTTTACAAGATGTTAATTAAGTTCAAAATTTTGTTTCATTTAGCCAGGGCTCTTTAATATTCCTACAATATAGCTACATATATTAGCCATATTTTACATAATAAATAATATAATTATTCAATCCTATTATAATTATATAATATATCTCCTTTAAACAAAATTATTAAATATGTATAAAATGTTGGAATATTGTGTCTCAATCTCGTAGGCTAAAACCTCTAGAAGAGCAAAGTTAGTGTGACATTCCTTTTGTTTGGCCGACTGGCAATTTAGTAACCTTGTGATTTGGTCATGTCACCGAGACAATGTTGTTGTCTTGCCGACTGGTGTTGTCATTTTGACTTGTGATGTAAGGTGTAACCTTCTGCTGAGTGGAGAGACTCCTGATGACATGCTTTGCATCTAGTGGATGCCTAGGAGACTCATGGCAACCGGATCACGGGAAGCAACTCAAATGTTTCTGTGATGTTGTCCTAGTGATGGGCGGAAAATCTCACCCACGCTTATATACATCTCCGGAAATAGCCGGGATAACATATGGGTTTGGTGAACTCTTGGTGATAGGGAGATGTCTCGCTGATAGCTATACACTCGGAGTCATTAGGATAACGTATGGTGGCTCGGTAAGAATTCTTGGCAATAGGTGTTTGTCTCACCGATCCTGTGGGCTATCTTCAGTATAACTCTTGTCAAAAGCTGATCTCGGGCTGACTTGAAGATTTTGGTAAGAACCCTCAACAATAGCAGTAAGTCTTGTCAAAAATGCAACTTGTGTTTGTTATTGGATGTCTTCAGTATGACTCATAGCGAAAGGTGGTCTCAGGGTAACATGGAGGCTTCAGTATGAAGTCTTAGTGACAAACGATGGTCTTGTTGAATAGCAATACATGTGATGGATATCAGTATGATGTCTTGGTGACAAGTGGAAGTCAAAGCGACAACTTGTGAACTTGGTGTAACGTCTTGCCGATAGTGAATACTCTTTGTGATAATGAAGATCTGGCTTTGTGGCATCGGGGAGACATGGTTAGTGTCTCACCAACATGCGAATACATTTTGAACGCCTTTGACCGAGTGATGACTGTCCTATGTGGTGTGACTTGGACAAATCAGAGGAGGTAGAATGTGAACCGTTTGTTGTGATCTGAAAGTTGGAAACAAACCGATTCATAGAGGTAGTAGAGAACGAATGTGTATACATTTTTGGACATTCTAAAGAAAGAGAGAGATAGCATTATAGTGAGGGCTGAGTGGCTGGCTGGATGGCCGAGGCCATGAGGTCGAAACAGAGGAAAGAAAGAGGTAGGTTATGCTGCCAAAATCTCTCTTGATCAAGGATTAATGTGGGAAATGAGCTATGTTTGTTTCCACTTTAGGACATAGTTGTTTGTGTCTTTGAGGCAATCTAATCAAAATTGAAGTTACCAAAGGCACCACTCTTCTTGGAGATTTCTCTAAGATGCCCTATATTTCCCTTACAAGTGGTATCAGAGCCTTATTTTGGTTGTTGGTTCTGGGTATTTCTCCTGTGAAGATTTCTTAGTTTGTTAGGCTGGAGGAAATTTGGAGGAATCATCTGATTTATTGATCCTTTGGTTAGTGGAAGTCTTGTGATATTCAGAGACAACACGCAACTTGAAGGATGGTGAAGATGGAGAAAAGGGAGTTGATCATGTTGGTTTTGTTGTGATCTGTGTCTCCTGGTTGGCAGTGGTATAACCTTTGTGTATGAGGTGGATTTTCTTGCTTTGTGGTTGTGTAGCAGTAAAGCTTTCATATTGGGTGTCTGTGTGGTAGGCTCCTTGGTGATATGGAGAAGCATAGTTTGTTTCTTAGCCATGGAAGGGAGTGCTTATGCTAGGTGGTGTTTCTTGATGTTTGAAGGCACTGTTTCCTATTAACCTTGAATACATGAAGGCTATGGAGTTAATCATTAGATGATTTACAAGCCTCTGAAATAGTCTTTCTCTTCTTTTTGGATGCATTTACATGTTGGTGGTTTTAGAGTTGGCCTGAAAGGGGCCTGTATTTTCCTGAACTGTTGTTTTCCTTCTAAGGACAATTTGTACTTGCGTGGCTCTATGGTTTTGTAGGTTTTACATGGTTAAGCAAAACTTGTGGTTATGTGGAGTTGTTGTTAAGCTATTTTCTAGACACTGGGTTTTGGGGTGTTGTTGGATGAGATAGTTGTAGTTCTACATGCATGCTTTGTGCATGATTTGACGAGGCACGATTTCTTCTCTGCATGGGAGTGTTGGTACATGATTTGTCACTCAGCATTCCTATGGTAGTGCTTGTGAGTTCCTTGATTATGGTGCTCGTTGTGGACATGATTGGAAAATCATATTTGGCGTGTTCTAGTGTTTGAGTCATGATTGTCTATGTGGTTATTCTCTTTGAAATCTAAGTGTTACAGTTTCCAATGCAATGATGGGTTTGCATGTTTGATGTTTGTGATCTACGAGTTATGTGCTTGGTGGATTAGCTACCCATTGGCTGTAGTGAGATAACTTGGATGTGGACTATCTTTATCCATGAGGTTGATTCATTGCTGGTGTAAACTTGTTAGTTGGCCTTGTCTGTGGTCACTTGTGCACTGGTGTGATTGCTTTGAGATGAGAGGATGGATATTGTTTGAGTACCTGAATAGTCAGTTATGGGAACCTGAAGCATGTGGTCATGATGCTTGGAGAGCTCAGGTGTCATGTTTCAATGGGAGCTTTAGCAGTAACTGTGGGTTCATCACATGGTGGTGAATAGTCTTCTTTAGTGTTGCAGATGTTTCAAGGGGGAGCTTTTAGATCCTGTTGTTGCAGAAGGGTTGTTTTGCATTTGCATGGACATTATGTGCAACATCTTGGATCCATGGAGGACGCTTGGAGTTTTTGGATGAGGTGTTGTTGGTGCTTGACAGGTGATGTTGGTTTTGAGTTTATTTGCTTTATGTCATGGTATACTCTTGTTTGGCACTAGATTTTTGGCATTGTGCATTGTACTTGAGACCATGGTGAAGTCACTTGAAGCATTGTATCTCCTAAGGGGATATGTAGATCATGGTGTCATGATAAGTTCTTGATCTAGATGATTGGAGCTTTGACAGTGGTCTGGTAATTCTTTGTGTATTGGGTGCTTTGATTATTTGCTTGATACTTCATGATAGTGCAGTAATACAGTTGAAGCTTAGTATGAGATGATCGGTTGTTAGTACTCATGGATACATGAAGAATAAGGCGAGGCTATTTTTCTCTTATGAGAGAAGTGTTGTTGATGGTTATTCTTGATGAAGTTTTTAGCAGAAAGTCTGAGAAGCCTACACCTTGGTTGAAAGTGAGTTTAATAAGAGACCTATGAGTAGATTTTTCTTGGATTAGTCTTGATGAATTATATATCTTGAAGTAGTATTCTTGTTCCCACTCTTGGTTTGCTCGGCAGTTTATTTGAGAGGTATTTGGCCCATTATATTTTTCAGATGAGTTTTATGTTCACTTTCATGATATGGATCTTGAATTATTGTTTAATGGTTCTGGAGGATTCATAGTGGAAGATGTACAACTTGCTTTATCTCCTTTATATTTTGTGTTATGTTATTTACTGATGAGAATTGGTAGGAGATAATGTATGGGCTGATTTCTTGAAATGGGGAATGAAGTAGCTTGATCTTCTTTGAGAGGCTTACAGCCATGTTGATTACATGTTTTTAAAGTTGGTTTGATCTTGGTGATTGAACGATTGGATGTTGTTAAGGATTTTCTTTTGGGATGAGAAGGAGATCATTCTTGGCACAACTGGTTGTTAGAAGTGTATATAGGAGGATGTTCTATAGGAATATGATGTGTAGAGTTTCTCTCTTTGGTCTTGGTTTACTTCCTAGATGTTTGGTTTCACATTACACTAGTTTGAGGTTTGGTCAGAGCTATAGTGATCACTTGTTTGTGGTCATTTTTTTTTCACTCATGTTCATGGGTGATGACATGGAGGTTCTTAATCCTTTTTCCTTTTGTTGTGTGTGGAGAACTTGGAAGAGCCATGAAGACTTGTGGTGAGAAAAATGTTTCTTGTAGCGGTTTGTTGTAGGTTGTGCATATCATTGTGGATATTTCCTTGGTACTACATGGTTACATTTTCTATGTGTTGTTATTGGTAGACTTGGTATGTCTTTGATCTTTCAGTTTTGGAATTACTCAGGCAGTGGGAGTTCCTGTTGTGTTTTGTCTTCTTCGACTAGTTGGCACTTGGAGCTTGTATTTTTTGTTAATAATTTGGTTTTGGAGCAGCATGAATTTACTAATGTTGATACCTTTAAGGTATGTGAGATTGGATGGAATAGCATGAGCTATGGGTGTTATTTTCAGTTGTGTGGGTTTATCAGTTGGATGGAAGTAGTCAGTCTGATTATTGTTCTAGCTGGTGTCTTCTATCTTGTTTTTGGAGAATGACTTCATGGTTGTGTTCTGTTTGAGGCTTTGAATTTGATATTACTTCTGTATAGTGTTTGAGCATAGTGAAGTGGTAGTAGTATCTTGTTGATGATATCACTGGGATCTTTTGCTTGTGTTCGTTGGAATGGTGCTTATTCACCTTGGCTTGTATCTTTCTTCCATAGGTGGCATGTTGGAAGATGACAAGGATTGTGTTGCCTAAATGGTGGACATCTTGGATGTTGGTGCATAATTCTTGATGGAGCATGAGAGCATGTTTGAGGTCTATGTGGTTTCCTGGAAGGCTGTGATTGGTTGCATTTCAGTTGCTTTGTTGGATAGTGAGTTGCAGTTGGATGCTTGGTCTTTGTTGTAGATTGTCTAGTGGATTGTTATCTGAGGAATCTTGTTGATTGGGTGTCTTGAGTATTGTGGGGTCTGAACTGGTGGAGCTAGTGTGATCCTAGTTTCTAGTTGCTTTGGAGGTGCCTGTGTGATCTTCGTCAAGTGGGAGATTGTTATAATATTGTGTCTCAATCTCACAGGCTGAAACCTCTGGAAGAGCAAAGACGGTGTGACATTCCTTTTGTCTGGCTGACTGGTAGTTTAGTAACCTTCTGATTTGATCATGTTTCTGAGACAATGTTGTTGTCTTGCCGACTAGTGTTGTAGCTGTGACTTGTGATGTTTGCTATAACCTTCTGCCGAGTGGAGACCTCTGGCTGATGGTTTGGTATCTAGTAGATGTCAGAGAGACTCATGGTGACTAGATCATTGAAGTAACTCAAATGTTTCGATATGTTGTCCTAGCGATATGGAAAGTCTCACCAACGGTTATACATTTGGAGTCATTGGGATAACATAAGGGTTCGGTAGGAACTCTTGGCGATAGGGAGATGTCTCGTTGATAGCTATACACTTAGAGTCATTGGGATAATGTATGGTGGCTCGATAAGAACTCCTGGAAACGGCTGTTTGTCTCATCGATGTTGTGGGTTGTCTTCGGTATAACTCTTGTTGAAAGTTGATCTCAAGGTGACTTGAAGATTTTGGTAAGAACTCTCAGTGATAGCGGTAATTCTTGTCAAGAATGCAACTTGTGTTTGTTATCGGATGTCTTCGGTATGACTC
>VDFB02373008.1:0-10179 GCA_007258455.2 Sequoia sempervirens | reverse complement strand
AAGCCTAATTGATCTTTCACACACTCACTTCTAGTTTGGTTTAGTTGAGTCAAAATCAATCAGGATTTGGTAAGTAAACCCTTAGTCAAGGTCTTGGATAAATTGGGAAGATTGTTTGATAATCTTTGATTGATTATGGTTTTGGTTTTGATTCCATGATTATTTCTTTGGTTGAATTGTGTTTGAATATTTGTATTGGGTTTGAGTTCTTCTTCGTGTATTTATGTATAATGATGATTAAATATATATAGAATGTATATATATATATATATATTTGTGTGTGTGTGTGTGTATAAATGATAACTCATGCATAATGAAGGAATGTGTGCATGCCTAAGTGGGAGTAGGAATACTTATGCATATCCATGCACGGATACATCGTATGCATCGAAGTATTGATTGAACATATATCACAAATGCATATATGTAATAATACATTTGATATAAATAATTGTCAAGAATGGAAAGATAGTTATATGTGCTTATATAAAGATATTTAAATAATATTATATATAATGTATATTAATATTATATGTATATAATAATGTATACACATATATATTAATATACTTATATGTATTTGTCTGAATATATATATATATATACATTTGTTATTTCGATGTGTTTATATATTTATTAAATTGACAATTAAATACGTTCAATAATCTTGAGAAATGTATATATATATATATATATATATACATATGTATATATATTTGAGAGATAATATATATACATATATAAATATTAAATATATAATATATAATGATAAGTGTTTAGCACATTATAAAGTAAGTGTTTGAGATATGTTTAAAGTGCATATACAAAGCGCTGGTATAGATAAGATCTGCACATATACTACTAGCACATAATAGAGGGGTCTTTATACTTGGATAGTGCATGATTCTAGCACTGCCATTATATGAAGTATAAGCCAAGTTTGGAGGCTGCACATAAAGCAAAGAGGAGCCATATATTATATATGGTACATTAAGCAAAAGCATAACTGTTAGCATGTAAACTAGCACAATGCATTAAACCATGGTAAAGACCAACACATAAACAATAATAGATTGTCTTTTTTCTAGCATAACCAAGTGCATAATAAAGGAGTTTTGAATATTGAATGTTGCGTAAAGACTAGTGAAACAAATGTGAGAAAAAAAGAAGTGATAGTGTATATATATGAATGACCTTGCTTAATAATTTATAGTGTTGTGTATGGATTATGGGTAACGCATAGGGTATAACGCATGTGAAATAAGAGAGATAAGTGTATACATTGCAAATAGAAGACTAAGTCAAAACACGAAGGAAAAGTGAATACTCAATGTATAAGAAACTTTGATCTGGTCATTATCAAATAGCAACCCAAAAGAATAGGGAACATGATGTTTTGGTGGCACCAAAATATGAATAGTGTAAACCAGATAGAAGTCTAAACTGTAATATAAATTACAGCGTGTGAAGCAAATTGGAATATGGGAAATACTCAAAAGAGAAGCTGGCAAAAATGAGTCAACTTGTGGAAACATTAACCTTCCATTTATGAATGTTATTCTTGTTGTCCATTAGAATGAATGACTCATTCTTTATGGTGAAATATAGATGTGCATGTGTTTACTATGCAATGATTTTAGCTGCCACCTTTTCTTCTTCTTATTGAGTCAAACCTTTTGGATTGAGAAGTGTCATGTTTGATAGCTTGTTTCTAGCCTACAATTGCTCACATTTTTTAATAAATAGAGGAGTTTTCTTCCTCAATTTGGATGCATTATTCACACTTGATGCTTGTTTTTTGAGTTGTTAGTATTCTATTTTTTTTGAGTTTGAGAGTTTGTAAGAGGTTTTTAAGAGTTTGAGAGAGGTTTTTGTGAGAGATATTTCAAGAGAGTAAGGGAGATGGTTGGGAGTTGAAAGCTGATTTTGGAGAAGGCTAAGCTAGGAACCTAGTTTGAGCATTTGGAGCTTTGCATATTGTTGGCTAACAGATTGGGAACCTTGAGATAATATTGATTTCTTTCTCAAAAATTTGCCTCTACTGCATAATAACCCTCTTTAGGAAAGCAGCTACCCTAAAAAATGAAAGGTACAACTCCCTTGTATGATATTTAACAAATTTAAATGAACTTAAAATAAACACATTGTATACTTTTAACCTGAAGGCAGGAAAGGTAAAACTTGACATAAGAAATATTTTAGATATCAGATGCAAAAGAAAAATGATAAAGATATTGGCACAAAGAACAATTTACACAAGATGAATTGATAATGAAATACTAACCCAATATTATCTGAAAAAGTGAAATCTATTACAAAGATAAATGCATAAAATCTCACACCATAAAGATAAGAGATATACTCAAACAAAAAGATTCAAGAACCTCAAATTATCCCCATGAACTATATGCACACAGACAACTAGGGATTTCAATTCAAAGTAAAGCATAATTATATTCAAAGCATATAATATAAGGCCTTTTGAAATGATGCCTAGAGAGTATTTGTTCCAAAAATAAACATATATATAAGTGGATGAGTAACTACTTCTTTTTTCCCATAACTAACTAAAACTGTAAAGTCTTTTCAAAGTATGAAAAAGAAATAATAAAGCAATTGAAAAGTTAGAATGGTGGCATTTTACTTCTAGATTCCACAAATGCAACAAGTATTTTCAGCAAAGCTTGGAAAGCCTTTGCGGCATGTGGAAGCTCCTTATGTTGAGGAATAGTTATGTTCCCCATCTATAAAATCAATGCCAACTAGCTATCGCAGACAACCTCAATTCTCTGATCATATGTCCTCATGAGTCCAGTTGCTTGGGATAAGATGGGGTATAGCTCACTAAATTTCCTCAGGTGCTCAACACTGAAAGATTGGGAATTGTGGATCCCATCAACTATCTTTTGAAACTCATCCTCCAAGGCTTTAGAATTCTCACTACCTCCATCTCTTACCATGTTACGATGCAATTTGAGTGTGACAAGGTTCTTATGAACCTCATATAAAATTGAGTTACATTCAGTTAGTATCTCTTGGAGTTTTTGTAAGCCTTTCCTTGTGACTTGTAACTTTCATTCTACGCTTTTATTCCATATCACACAATGAGCATAAAAAACATTAGATATAATTTACTCTGCAACCAGCTTCTCCATTCCAAAACTCAACATTGCCTTGATTTAAGTCAAATATTGATTCCATAGTGTTTCTTCTTTTTTAGTAGTGATGATCTCCTTCTCAATTTTAGTCCTTGAAACATTTTCCCTTTGAAGAAATCCCAATGATTCAAAAATAGTTTGATTTCCTTTCCTTACTAAGCCACCACTCCATTCCTCAATAATTTTTTTGAAATTTTTACAACTCTTCATCTTACTCACTGCTTATTTTACTACCATTTCCATGGGATCAAAGCATGATTTAGCTTGAGAAATTGGTCGAGGAGGAAGATTAAAGACAAATTTTAAACAATCAGTTAAAAATTTAACTTGCTTCTTCAATTCATCCTTACTTTCCTTGTCATTTTTAGATACATTCCAACCATTCTTGTTGTCAATACTTGATTTCTTTTTGTATAACTTTTTTGGAATTTTTACAAACTCTTCATCTTACTCATCGCCATTTTCCTAGCATTTCAATGGGATCAAAGGATGATTTAGTTTGAGAAATTGGTCGAGGAGGAAGATTAAAGACAAATTTTAAACAATCAGTTAAAAATTTAACTTGCTTCTTCAATTCATCCTTACTTTCCTTGTCATTTTTAGATATCTCAACCATTCTTGTTGTCGATACTTGGATTTCTTTGTATAATGTTTTTGAATTTTTTACAACTCTTCATCTTACTCACTGCTTATTTTCCTACCATTTCCATGGGATCAAAGGATGATTTAGCTTGAGAAATTGGTCGAGGAGAAAGATTAAAGACAAATTTTAAACAATCAGTTAAAAATTTAACTTGCTTCTTCAATTCATCCTTAATTTCCTTGTCATTTTTAGATATCTCAACCATTCTTGTTGTCGATACTTGGATTTCTTTGTATAATTTTTTTGAAATTTTTACAACTCTTCATCTTACTCACTGCTTATTTTCCCACCATTTCCATGGGATCAAAGGATGATTTAGCTTGAGAAATTGGCTTCCAGGAGGAAGATTAAAGACAATTTTTAAAACAATCAAATAAAAATTTAAATTTGCTTCTCTCAATTCATCCTTACTTTCCTTTTGTCATTTTTAGAAATCCTTAACCATTCTTGTTGTCGATACTTGGATTTCCTTTTGTATAATTTTTTGAAATTTTTACAACTCTTTCATCTTACTCATCGCTTATTTTCCTACCACATTTCCATGGGATGAAAGGATGATTTAGCTTCTTTGAGAAATAACAGGAGGAAGATTAAAGACAAATTTTAAACAATCTATTAAAAATTTAACTTGCTTCTTCAATTCATCCTTACTTTCCTTGTCATTTTTAGATATCTCAACCATTCTTGTTGTCGATACTTGGATTTCTTTGTATAACTTTTTTGAAATTTTTACAACTCTTCATCTTACTCACTGCTTATTTTCCTACCATTTCCATGGGATCAAAGGATGATTTAGTTTGAGAAATTGGTCCAGGAGGAAGATTAAAGACAAATTTTAAACAATCAGTTAAAAATTTAACTTGCTTCTTCAATTCATCCTTACTTTCCTTGTCATTTTTAGATATCTCAACCATTCTTGTTGTCGATACTTGGATTTCTTTGTATAATTTTTTTGAAATTTTTACAACTCTTCATCTTACTCACTGCTTATTTTCCTACCATTTCCATGGGATCAAAGGATGATTTAGCTTGAGAAATTGGTCGAGGAGGAAGATTAAAGACAAATTTTAAACAATCAGTTAAAAATTTAACTTGCTTCTTCAATTCATCCTTACTTTCCTTGTCATTTTTAGACATCTCAACCATTCTTGTTGTCGATACTTGGATTTCTTTGTATAATTTTTTTGAAATTTTTATAACTCTTCATCTTACTCACTGCTTATTTTCCTACCATTTCCATGGGATCAAAGGATGATTTAGCTTGAGAAATTGGTCGAGGAGGAAGATTAAAGACAATTTTTAAACAATCAGTTAAAAATTTAACTTGCTTCTTCAATTCATCCTTACTTTCCTTGTCATTTTTAGAAATCTCAACCATTCTTGTTGTCGATACTTGGATTTCTTTGTATAACTTTTTGAAATTTTACAACTCTTCATCTTACTCATCGCTTATTTTCCTATCATTTCATGGGATCAAAGGATGATTTAGCTTGAGAAATTGGTCGAGGAGGAAGATTAAAGACAAATTTTAAAACAATCAGCTTAAAAATTTAACTCTTAGTTTCTTCAATTCATCCTTACTTTCCTTTGTCATTTTAGATATCTCAACCATTCTTGTTGTCGACATACTTGGATTTCTTTTGTATAATTTTTGAAATTTTTACAACTCTTCATCTTACTCATTAGTTGTTTTCCTACCATTTCCATGGGACTGTGCTGATGATTTAGCTTGAGAAATTGGCTTCAGGAGGAAGGAGCCAAAAGACATGTACTTAAAACAAATCAGCTTAAAAAATTTAACTTGTTTCTTCAATTCATCCTTATTTTCCTTTGTCATTTTAGATATCTCAACCATCCTTGTTGCCTATACTTGGATTTCTTTTGTATAACTTTTTTGAAATTTTACAACTCTTCATCTTACTCACTGCTTATTTTCCTACCATTTGCATGGGATCAAAGGATGATTTAGCTTGAGAAATTGGTCGAGGAGGAAGATTAAAGACAAATTTTAAACAATCAGTTAAAAATTTAACTTGCTTCTTCAATTCATCCTTACTTTCCTTGTCATTTTTAGATATCTCAACCATTCTTGTTGTCGATACTTGGATTTCTTTGTATAATTTTTTTGAAATTTTTACAACTCTTCATCTTACTCACTGCTTATTTTCCTACCATTTCCATGGGATCAAAGGATGATTTAGCTTGAGAAATTGGTCGAGGAGGAAGATTAAAGACAAATTTTAAACAATCAGTTAAAAATTTAACTTGCTTCTTCAAGTCATCCTTACTTTCCTTTTCATTTTTAGATATCTCAACCATTCTTGTTGTCGATACTTGGATTTCTTTGTATATTTTTTTTGAAATTTTTACAACTCTTCATCTTACTCACTGCTTATTTTCCTACCATTTCCATGGGATGAAAGGATGATTTAGCTTGAGAAATTGGTTGAGGAGGAAGATTAAAGAATTTTTTTAAACAATTAGTTAAAAATTTAACTTGCTTCTTCAATCTCAACTACTTTCCTTTTGTCATTTTAGATATCTCAACCATTCTTGTTGTTTCCATAATTTTACTTTTGTATAACTTTTTGAAATTTTATAACTCTTCATCTTACTAATTATTATTTTCCTACCATTTCCATGGGATCAAAGGATGATTTAGCTTGAGAAATTGGTCGAGAGGAAGATTAAAGACAAATTTTAAACAATTAGTTAAACAAATTTGCTTCTTCAATCTATCCCCATTTCTCTTGTTTCATTTTAGATATCTCAAACCATTCTTTGTTGTCGAGTACTTGGATTTCTTTTGTATGAACCTTTTGAAATTTTTACAACTCTTCATCTTACTCATCGCTTTATTTTCCTACCATTTCCCATGGATCAAAGGATGGATGAAGCTTGAGAATTGGCCGAGGAGGAAGATTAAAGACAAATTTCTTAAACAATCAGCTTAAAAATTTAACTTGCTTCTTCAATTCATCCTCTTTACTTTCCCTTTGGTTTCATTTCCTTTTGTGATTATCTCAACCATTCTTGCTGTTTATACTCTGATTTCTTTGTATAATTTTTGGAAATTTTACAACTCTCATCTACTCACTGCTTATTTTCCTACCATTTCCATGGATCAAAGGATGATTTAGCTTGAGAATTGGTCGTGAGGATAAGATTAGCAGTAAATTTTAAAGAACTGCTTATAAAAATTTAACTTGCTTCTTTCCAATTCATCCTTACTTTCCTCTTGGTTACCTTTTAGATATCTCAACCATTCTTTGCTCTATACTTGGATTTTCTTTGCATAATTTTTTGAAATTTTTACAACCTTCATCTTACTCACCGCTTATTTTCCTACCATTTCCATGGATCAAAGGATGATTTAGCTTGAGAAATTGGCCGAGGAGGAAGATTAAAGACAAATTTTAAACAATCAGTTAAAAATTTAACTTGCTTCTTCAATTCATCCTTACTTTCCTTGTCATTTTTAGATATCTCAACCATTCTTGTTGTCGATACTTGGATTTCTTTGTATAATTTTTTGAAATTTTTACAACTCTTCATCTTACTCACTGCTTATTTTCCTACCATTTCCATGGGATGAAAGGATGATTTAGCTTGAGAAATTGGTCGAGGAGGAAGATTAAAGACAAATTTTAAACAATCAGTTAAAAATTTAACTTGCTTCTTCAATTCATCCTTACTTTCCTTGTCATTTTTAGATATCTCAACCATTCTTGTTGTCGATACTTGGATTTCTTTGTATAATGTTTTTGAAATTTTTACAACTCTTCATCTTACTCACTGCTTATTTTCCTACCATTTCCATGGGATCAAAGGATGATTTAGCTTGAGAAATTGGTCGAGGAGGAAGATTAAAGACAAATTTTAAACAATCAGTTAAAAATTTAACTTGCTTCTTCAATTCATCCTTACTTTCCCTGTCATTTTTAGATATCTCAACCATTCTTGTTGTCGATACTTGGATTTCTTTGTATAATTTTTTTGAAATTTTTACAACTCTTCATCTTACTCACTGCTTATTTTCCTACCATTTCCATGGGATCAAAGGATGATTTAGCTTGAGAAATTGGTCGAGGAGGAAGATTAAAGACAAATTTTAAACAATCAGTTAAAAATTTAACTTGCTTCTTCAATTCATCCTTACTTTCCCTGTCATTTTTAGATATCTCAACCATTCTTGTTGTCGATACTTGGATTTCTTTGTATAATTTTTTTGAAATTTTTACAACTCTTCATCTTACTCACTGCTTATTTTCCTACCATTTCCATGGGATCAAAGGATGATTTAGCTTGAGAAATTGGCCGAGGAGGAAGATTAAAGACAAATTTTAAACAATCAGTTAAAAATTTAACTTGCTTCTTCAATTCATCCTTACTTTCCTTGTCATTTTTAGATATCTCAACCATTCTTGTTGTCGATACTTGGATTTCTTTGTATAATTTTTTGAAATTTTTACAACTCTTCATCTTACTCACTGCTTATTTTCCTACCATTTCCATGGGATGAAAGGATGATTTAGCTTGAGAAATTGGTCGAGGAGGAAGATTAAAGACAAATTTTAAACAATCAGTTAAAAATTTAACTTGCTTCTTCAATTCATCCTTACTTTCCTTGTCATTTTTAGATATCTCAACCATTCTTGTTGTCGATACTTGGATTTCTTTGTATAATGTTTTTGAAATTTTTACAACTCTTTCATCTTTACTCACTACTTATTTTCCTACCATTTCATGGATCAAAAGGATGACGGTATTTGAGAAATTGGCTCCAGGAGGAAAGGATTAAAGACAAATTTAAACAATCAGCTAAAAATTTTAACTTGCTTCTTCAATTCATCCTTACTTTCCTTTGTCATTTTTAGATATCCCAACCATTCCCATACCTATATTTGGATTTCTTTTGTATACCTTTTTGAAATTTTTTATAACTCTTCATCTTACTCATCATTATATTTTGCTACCATTTATGGGATCAAAGGATAATTTAGCTTTGAGAAATTGGTCGAGGAGGAAGATTAAACAGTACCCTTAAAAGCAACTACCAAAAATTTAACTTGTTTCTTCAATTCCATCCTTAGTTTCCTTTGTCATTTTTAGATATCTCTGAACCATTCCTTGTTGTCGAGCACTTGGGATTTCTTTGCATAATTTTTTTCAAAATTTTACAACTCCTCTTCATCTGGCCTACCTACACTTTCTACCATTTCATGGGATGTGTTGATGATTTAGCTGAGGTAAATTGGTCGAGGAGGAAGATTAAAGACAAATTTTAAACAATCAGTTAAAAGTTTAACTTGCTTCTTCAATTCATCCTTACTTTCCTTGTCATTTTTAGACATCTCAACCATTCTTGTTGTCGATACTTGGATTTCTTTGTATAATTTTTTTGAAATTTTTACAACTCTTCATCTTACTCACTGCTTATTTTCCTACCATTTCCATGGGATCAAAGGATGATTTAGCTTGAGAAATTGGTCGAGGAGGAAGATTAAAGACTGTAATCAAGGGAAAATATGATTTATTGTTAGAGGGGTTAGCACAATAACATCAAAATCCCAATGAAATAACAAAGTACAAAGGAAATAATATGAAAACAAAAGAAACAATGTTACCCTAAGTCCTCATCTTCCATGGTTGACCTTTGTTACACCTCCTAGCTTGTAGTAAATAAAGATGCCCTCAGATTTCAAATGAGCAACTATGACAAGTGCCTAAGCCCTATGCAAGTGTTGAAGGATTTGCATAAAAGAAAGTGACTTCACAATAAGCTAAATGACAAATGACTTTTAAAATGATAACCCTAAGTTGACAGAAAATAGACATGGACCAGAGAGAGAGAGAGAGAGGTCCCCAAATGAGAACAAAATTGCCATTTGATAAAAACTGCAATTTTGAATGTGTGGCCAGGATGATAAGATGACAAAAACCCTAGAATCAATGATCAAGATTGAATATTGCAATAAGAATTAGGGTTAGGTCAAAATTAGGGAAAATGATAAGGATGAAGGGCCAAGATTGAATTATAAAATAATTCAATCAAGGGTCGAAATTAAATGAGATGTCAAAAGATAAGAATTAATTTGGAAAATAAGACTGGCACGGACAAAGAGGTTGCTGGAGAAATTAAATAATAAAATTTATTTACTCCAGGTGACCAGTGAGTAATTAAATAATAAAGATATTATTTAATTATAGGAGAATGTGACAAAAGGAATTATTTCAAATTAAATAATAATTTAATTCAAAATTCAAGAGGGTGGAATAAATTAACTTTATTTAATTTGATGAGAGAAGAGTTTAATGAATAATTAAATAATTAAAATAATTATTTAATTATAGTAGAAAATGGACAAAAATCAAATA
>VDFB02373007.1:0-48140 GCA_007258455.2 Sequoia sempervirens | reverse complement strand
TAATGCACCATTAGAAACAAGTGGTAAATGTTTACCACTTTATTGGTGCACCCGCAATAATAAAATAAAAATAATTTTTGGGATATGTGGTGGATGGTGTTTGACTAGCCTCCATATAATAACTATAAGGTATGTTAATGTTTCTTGCAAAAGTGATATTATGAGTTAAATGTCTTCAATGAGATTCCAAGCTATTGTTATCATCATGATTTCTAGGGAATGGAAAAAGAATTTTCTTAGGACAAAGAGGAAGCACGCTATGCACAAAATATGTTAGCGAGACTCTTTAGTCAGTCATCTATTAGTTATGTCATATTTCCTTTAACTATAAAGGATGATATAAATATTATATAAATATGTCATAGTCCCTTTAATTATGAAGCCAACAATGTGGATATTCAAATGTTGCAATATATTGGTTCTTTAACACATAGCCTAATTGATGAAAGTGTGCATCAATCTTAAGGTGATGAGGATGAGCCTTCATGGCATAAGATATCACCACAAATCTATTAGTCTTGTAGGGCTTTAAAATGTAGTTATAATTCATGGGACTCTTTTATGAGGTACAAATCATAGGGTATTCATGCTAATGAGAATGCTTAATAAGTAGACTAAGATGCTCCACAAGTAGACCATGATGCTCCACCTTGAGTTTGTCACATAAGATGAGCTACATCATGCTAGTATGTTAGAGAATATGATGATCTCACAAATGCCTTATTGGAGGAGACCTTTGGTAGTGAATCATAGGTAATTTTAAATAAAGTTATTTGGGAATGATGTCAGTTTTGAGCTCTATTGTATCATTGTAGCAAAGATGTATACTGACCCTGGATTTTTGGATCCCTTACGTGCCCATCCTTTGTATTGTTTGTTTCATTGCATTTGGGGACAACCCCTTATCATGAGGCAGCTTTATTTGGAAACATATCATTGGCATAGGGCTTTCTAAATAAGCTCTCATGACCTTTTATCACACGAAATTTATTATTTTCTACCTTAAAGCAATTGCTCACAACATGGTGTTTAGCAATTTATTTAAGGTGAGGGCATACATTGGCATTATTTGCTTCACTTTTTTCACACATGTTGGACTTAGTGGTGTATTGACATTGGAATTTTTGCTTCACTTTTTTCACGTGCATTGGACTTAGTGGTGCATTGGCATTGGCATTTTTGTTTCAGTTTGTTCGCACACATTGAACTTAGTGATGCATTGGCATAGCATCTTGATCATCTTTATAGCGCCTTATCAGAGTTATTAGGAAGTATAACTCCCAATATGGTTGTCAATGGGTACACACCTAGTGAATATCAGACTTCAATGGACCTAGTGTGTTTCTCATTTTGTTACTTTGTCTTGAGGGCTCACCTAGTGAATAGCGAACTTCACTAGACTTTGTGTTGCCTTCAATTTGTGATTCACCTATAAAATATCAGACTTTGTTATTGTGTGAGTCATGAACACCTTTGGTGTGGATCCTAGCATAATACAACTTGCTAGCCTGTGATTATCCATACCCTCCTTTGGATTTTATTTTGACATTGTGTATGTTTGTGCATGTTGTCTTGTTGCATTTGTGTGTGTTATTTTTCCTTATGTTGTCTTGTTGTAGGATCTTCGATCTTGGGGGCTTGCGTTCTCCCCCTTGATCCTTTGTCATCCTATCTCTTCAACATTTGGAAATCAGACCTCTCTTGACATATATTTTATACTTTAGTGTGAGTCTAAGCGTAAGTTCATACTCGCTAAAGTGGGGGCTAAATGTAGTGTCGTAAATTTTCACCCTTAACAATTTCACTATGTTTTGATCCCCTTAATTTATTGGACGTGATTAAGCACCTAATTTCCCAAATTATGTATTTTATGGCCTATTTTTAACAATTATCGATAAGTTGCAAGCAAAAAACAAATAAATTCATTTGATAATTGGCAGGCCCGACACCCTATTTTTCAATAAAGGGCAAGGACATAGATGCCCTATGGTGGCAATGTGCCCCTAATTTGTGATAAAGGGTACTCCCCTTACAAAATAACACACACAACTAAACAAGAGAAATAAACAGGAAATGCGAAAAAGAGATACTTGCTTTCTATTATCTTGATAAAGTGAAATTACAATACTCAAATAAAAACATATTACAACCACATGGACCTTCTCATTACAAAAATATGCAAGCGAAAACCATGATCTGCACTATGGGAGCACTCTTATGTAACACATGTTTTCCATCTTTATCCTAGAAGTGTAACTACCTTAGAATATTTTGGAAGGTGTAACCCTATTTTGGTATCAGAAATTCCACCGTCCATTTTCCTGCTCTAGAAGATTTTTATTTTATTTTTATATGGTTACAACTTCTTGGGGTCATAACTTTCGATCCGGCTGTTGGATTTTCAATTGTAATGTATTGTTGGAAAGCTTGTGAAGAGATCTACAACATGCTTTCACCAGATCTATAAGATTGGTACTTTCAACCTATTTTGAGGCTTCTAAGGTCCTCAATTTCAAGTTTGATACTTCATTCAAGAAATTCTTCGGGATAAAAATTTAATATATTCCAAATGGTATAATATTTTGAGATGATTCTTTCACCAATAATTTCATTTCTCAATTTCACTCCTTGGGGTCAGTTTTTGTGTCCATAAGAAACTGATTAGGTTGACTTACTAAAAATAGCATGTGATTATTTTTTGTTGTTTCAAACTTTTGACTATCCCAAAGATTGCATGTGTCACCTGTTGGGAATAGGATGTCATTTTTAAATTGCAATCCTAAACATATTTCATGTATCTTCTAAGTCCTTGGAAAGTGTTCCCCAACACTAAGATTAGAAAGAGATTAAATTTGAATGAAATGAACATGTAAATTGACATTTGTAATTATTCCTAAATGATAGGAACATGTGGGGACACCCAAGAAGAGCTCCTACAAAATAGGAGCACATGGGACACCCACATGAAAGGTGGAACCCACCTTATTTAAGTTAACGATTTGGAGGATTAATAACACTTCATTAATGCATGTAAAGATCCTACAAATTAGGGATTGATATTTACATGAGTTTATTTCAATTCAGTTCAGTTCAAGATCAGTTTAGTTCAGTTCAGCTATGGTTCAGTTTTCTTCAGTTGCATGTAGTTAATTTGAGTTGAATGCTAGTTGACTTCAATTGACTTGAGTTTCATGACTAATGACTTTAGTTGCATAACAAATAACAAGTGGATACATTGCAGCAAGTTGAAGAGAGTTTCATGAGAGTTTATTGCAGGTTATGAAGAAGGATTGTTGAAGGCAAAGAAAGCATATCAATCAAGGATTGATACAGTATTATTGTAATCTTGTTCTAAGGTTAAATAATACAAGCACAATTGATTTTGGTGGAGTTTTTTCTCAAAAGGGTTTCTCCACGTATATGATACATATCACTTCTATCTTCTTGTCTCATTCTTCTACAATCTTTTGTCTCTTTCTACAATTGGTAAAATGATTTAAACAAATAATCATACACAAAGAATTGTGACAAAGAACACTTAATTAGATCTACAATCTCATAGGTTTACAAGTTTTAAGCTACAATTTTACCTTCATTTTCAACATCACCATGGGCCCCAAAACAACTAAATAAAGTTACAAAACAAAATGAAAATACAATATTTTTGGGTGATGTAAGATTGCCCTTACACCACTGAATTCTCCTACATTGTTTTTTTTTGTCCCAAATTTGAATATGTTGGTGTGGATATTTTATCATTTCCAATTCAAGTTGCAAATGTCAACTATCAAGATCTAATTTTTAAGAAATTAAATAAATTCCTATAAATACCTAGTTATTGCATCATTTGAAATCTATCTAGAAATTATTGGAAAACTTATGATCAAGCATTGTCAAGAGCACTATCAATAAATTAAAGAGAAAAATTTCAAAGCTTTATTGCAGAAATTAAAGATCCAAACATCATATCAAATCCTCTATGATTTTATGCATGTTTATGTTACCATTGTTTGTGAAGGCTAACCCTTTTGTAGGTCTCCAATTTATTCAAGCAATTCAAGAAAGATCCAAGACCTTGGGTGATGTGCATGGCTTCAATCCTTCAAGGAATCCATCGAATGGTGGTGAGTTGCATCACTTTGTTGATTCATCATTCCTTCCTATCTTTTATCTTTTCTATCATTGATGTTTCCATTGTGGAAGTGGAAACACTAACATGGGGTTTGACTAAGGAAAGCCCCTAAATGGCACAACCCTTCTCTCTTTGAATGTGTAGGTTTTAGGTTTGAAGGAGATTGAAGGAAGCTTGAAGATCCATTTCCCATTATTGCATTCAAAGCCCTGCACCTTGACAAGCCACAAAAACTCACTTACAAAATTATCCAACATTGATTTGATAAATTTGCAAGTGGAATCTGGAAGCTTAGATTTGACATCAAAGGACTGTAAAAATAGCTCTTAATTATCCCTATAAGGACATAGATTCCCTTGGGTGGCTCTGTCCTCCTATCTAGACCATCTCTAAATCTATAGGACAGGTGCACAAAGCTCTGCCTTTCTTAGACCTGCTTGCAAATTTCTATTATCATTTTCTAATTATCGAAATATTGCATTTTCATATTAGGTCACATAGTCTAATTAGGTTAATCAAGGAAAATCAATTCTAATTCATTCCTAAGGCCTACAAAGATGTAGATCCAAGTTTGATTAACTCACCTTCATGGTTGAAAGTCAATCTAATCACCTTGTTGATTTGCATCCTAATGAAACTCTAGAAAAAGGAAGCCTTGGTCCTAGTGTTCTATTGCATGTAGGACCTATCCTTCTTTTTCTTCATTTCAGTTGCTTTATAAGAATTTACAAAATTGAAAGGGTTATTGGTCAACAAGCATTGTTACTTTGGTACCATTATATTGGAACTTGATGCATTGGTGATATGTGGATGGGACAACTTATATCCCAACCATATATCAAAATACCCTAATTATTTATCACATTTAAGGTACAAGGAATGAGTCATGATCCACCATCTATTAGGACATGCTTGATCTTATGCTTATGGATAAAGGATTTAATATGAAGTGATTCATTGCGGTATGGGTCAAAGGAAGGCAAATATTTATGATTAAATTTAAGGTAGTGTGGAGAAGATTTAAGTTTTTTATCATGGCTTGAAATTGATGAGCATTAATGTTGTTTGGAACATGGGCTTCTTGGAGGGCTTTATCTAGAATTTCTTTGTGCATGGGAGAGGTTCAAAGTAACTCAAGAATGGATATTTGTGCTAGCATTTCTCCTAAGTGGTCAATGAAGTTATATTTCTTTTGTAGATGGGGAGGAGGATGAGGCTCCTTGGGTAGTGACAACATAATTAGATGCTTTGATGGTTACAATGGCTACTTGGGTAGGACATTGCTCAATGTAATAGATAATAGAATCAGATGATGGACCATTGATATTATTATTATAGAAATATGGGGTAGCATTATAGGATACATAATATTTACCTTCATTATGTAGAGGAAAAGGTTGTTTATATATACCCAGTTGTTTATTAGGTGACTTTTGGTCTTCAATGGTGATTTCTCCACGATCGATGAGATCTTGGATCAAGATTTTTTGAGTCTCACACAATTAGATGTTTTATGTCCTTGTACCCAATGATATTCACAAGATTCATGCTCTTTATACCAATATGGCTTGGGTATACCATCACTAAGTGGTTTTATAGCTAGAAGTTGTATCAAGTTTGCTTGGACTAGTTTGTGGAAGACTACCTCAATAGACTCACCTAATGGAGTGTATGTGTGTTGGATAAAGGTTGTACTTTATGAATAGTTACATTGTGTTGGATAGTTATATTATTTTGAGATGATAGTATGGGTATTTAGATATTTTGGACATGTTTGGAATCGATCATAACATCATTGACTATGTTCTTATTTTTTATCCAAGGACATGATTTGTCACTAGGTTGATTATTGTCTTTGCTCTCTTTATAGATCTTGACTAATCCTCTAGCAATGAGTTCCCTTACTATAGTAACTCCCTTTTTATGATTTTTTCAAAGGAATTCACACATTGGATTTGTAAATGAAATCCCATTTCTTGATTCAAGTTTTGGACAAATATGGTTACAAGTTGTTTTTTCAAGAATGGGCCATGAAAACCGACTAGCAATATGTCTCCATCTTTGTAAGAAAGAGGCAAATATTTCACCATTATTTTGTTTTGTATTACATAATGCCATCATGGTAATTTCATGTTCGATATTATAAGAAAAAATTGTAACAAATTATGTGGCAATTTTGAAAAAGTAGTGATAGTGTGATCCCAATTATTGATGTTTGAGGAATGATTTATATATGATAGATATATATATGGTATCTTATGATTTGTGTTATTGAACCTTTTTGGGTGATTATTATGTGCTTCAACTATATATACATTAAGTAGGTACCCTTGATGTGTGTTGAATGGTTACAAGTACAAGGTTATTTCTCCACCTAGCTATATAGGTTTGAGTTATTCTCCAATCGTGGTTAATTCAAAGATGTCACATTGGATCTCCCTATCCATTCTTTGATCATACTCTAATCGAGTATGATAGTATGGAAGACTACCTCAATAGAATCCCTATGTATCATGAATTACTAGTGAATGCCTGATTTAATTAATGGTTTAAATTCTATGTTTTCTATAAATGAGATATTAGGAATTTAAATGATTATTATATTGGTTATTAAAATATTTTGTGTTCTAAAAAGGGAAAATAGAATGAAATTAGAAATGAAGTTAAGCTATTGTTCAATTATATTGTGAAAATTCAGTGGGTTGGGATTTATGAGTTATGTTTGATTTAAGTATCTTGTTTGGATTTTGAATTTTGTAAATTTAAATGAATATAAGCTTATATGGACTTAAATTGTAAATTGAAATGATATAGGTTATTTAGAAATTGTTGATGTGTCTTTTTGGGTTTTGAGGAAAATGGGAATTAAGGAAATTGAAAATGAAATTTATTTTGTTTAATTCCAATTTCAAATTAAAATCATATAAAATTCATTTTCAATTTTCTTAATTCCCATTTTCCTCAAAACCCAAATAGACACATCAATCAATTTCTAAATAACTTATGTCATTTCAGTTTATAATTTAAATCCATATAAGCATATATTCATTTAAATTTATGTAATTCAAAATTCAAAAAGGATATTTAAATCAAATATAACCCACAAATCCCAACTCACTAAATTTTCATAATATAATTAAACAATAGCTTAACTTCATTTCTAATTTCTTTATACTTTCCCCTTTTTCGATACACAAAAATATTTTAATAACTAATACAATAATCATTTAAATTCTTAATATCTCATTTGTGAAAACATAGAATTAAACCATTAATTAAATCAAGAATTCATTAGCAATTCATGACACATAGGGATTCTGAAATAATTCCTAGTCGGATTTGGGTTCACATAAGGTCAAACATGATATATATTATACTTGAGTTGAGTATGATCAAGGAATGGATAGGGAGGCCCAATGTGACATCTTTGAATTAACTACAGTTGGGGAATAACTCAGATTTGTGTAGTTAGGTGGAGAAATAACCTTGTACCCATAACCATTCAACACATGTCAAGGGTACCTATGAAATATATATAGTCGAAGCACAAAATAATCACCCAATGGAGTTCAATAGCATAAATCATAAAATAACATCTATATATCTGTCATATAAATCATTCCTCAAATATCAATAATCAAAATCGCGTGACATGACTAGATTGGGGTACAACTTTTCTTCTCCCCCCTTTTATACCCCGTCGATAACACGTGGTTGAGGTTGTCCCCTAGGGTGATGAAATCCCTAGGTAGGCCTCCTAAAGGGAAATACTTTGCTAGTTGTTTTTTATCCCCAAGGTCACACTAAGTGTGAGGGGAGAGCATACACACAAGTTAGCAAGTCTTAGGATTTATTCTAAACAAAATAAAGGAAATATGAGATGTTTGATCTTCAAGATCACATTAAGTGCAAGGAGAAAGCATATGTCTACACACTCCTTTCAAACATGAAAACAAAATTTCCTTACCCGCTACTCTAATTTTAGTGCCTAATCTAATGAGAAATCAAAACTTGGACAAATGATGCTACAAAACCACAAGTTAGTAGTTTTTAGAATTTTACCCTTTGACTAGAAAAATAACAAGTTGCACCAAAATGTTAGCTCACCAAAATAAGTTAGCCAAAAAAAGATTTAATTAAAAGAATTTGGAAAGTGAAAAAAAAGTGCAACTCCGTGAAACAAAGGCGTGGTTTTGTGAAATGGAGGTGTAGTTTTGTGAAACAAAGGCACAATTTTATGAAAGATAAGCATGGTTTTATGAAAAAGCACGGTTTTGTGAAAAGTGTTAATGTTATAGCAGCTTCGGTAGCTCCTTCCAGCTCAGCTCCTTCGTGAAAATAAATTTGAATGATAGCCATTGGCTATTCAAATTATATTTATTATTATTATTGTTTTTCATCTTATGGGCCGACATAAAAGAATTTGATGTTTATCTTTTATTAGAAGATATCTAATATTCATAAGGTGGCCGACCTCTTGTGAAGAGGTGTGAACATTTATCAAGGCCAACTAGGCCGACTTCAATTAGATAGGCAATCTCTTATAAGGCCGACATGAGGGATTAGTTTTATCCCACTCATCTGTATATATACTTCTGTTTCGTCCATTGTACATACACAAGCCGAGTTCGGTTACTCATATATGTTCTGTATCATAAAGGGCGAATAGATCAATCAAGTGCGAACTTCAGTTATTCATATATGTTCTATATCATCAAGGCCAAATAGATCTTCAAGTGCAAACTTATCTGAGCGAATACATCAGATCAATCAAGTGCGAATTTTTCTGATATTCAAAAGCGAATACATCAGTTTGGTGATATCAAATGAGAACATAAGGTACAGATTGATGTTATACTTATCAGCTTTACAATATACTCAAGTGTGAATATATTATGCAAAGTGCGAGTTCAGAATACAAAGGCAAACATTACACAGTGTTGATCTATCTCAGTTTGAAGATCATCCAGTGCCAGATCTGTCATTTGCCAGGTGTGATTTAATGTGTTATTATTCTGTCACTTCATATTGCCAGGTGCAATATATCGGTCTTGAGTTAGAGATTATTGTAAATTGTGAAATTTTTAATGCTGCATCAAATATAAGAGAGATCTTTGTTGGGGTTTTTCTCCTCAAGAGGAGGGTTTTCCCAGGTATATGGCGGTTATTTGTCCGATTTCAAATTAATTTTTCTGCATTTACATCCGATCATAAAATTCAACAAAAAGGAAGTGTGGTTTTGTGAAATGGAAGAGAATTTTTGTGGAAACAAGAGAATCATATAAAGACCAAATGTCTAAGACAAAAATTAAAAGGAAAAAACAAAGAAAACTGCAACCATAAACTATCAGCAAATAACAAGAAAGATGCTCAGAACCTTAAAACACCAGATTAGAAAAAATGAAAGCCTCGGAAGAAATGCTAATATTCTCAAAACCCTAAAAAATATAAGGACAAAACCCTAAGACCTATCATAAACATATTAGATGATCTGCAATACAAAATATTAGTGGACCCAAAAGAACAATTACAGTAACAAAAAGTTATGAAAACCATAAGACACTATACAAAATAAAAGCATAACATCTTTCTGTGAAACATGGGAACTTTTTTTATGAAGCACAAACACCTTTTTGTGAAGTGTAGGCACTTTTTTTAAGAAGAATAAGCACATTTTTGTGAAGCATAGGTGTCTTTTTGTGAATCAGAAGTGTTGAAACACAATTTAAAGTGTCAAATCAGAACCTACAACTCACACTCAATAAAAACTCATAAGATAGGTCAAAATAGGGATGTGGGTCCCATTGGGAGTGCCAAAATAAAGAGAGAAAAATGATTGAAACATAATAATATAAGATAATACAAAGAAATATAAAATGTATACCTCAAATCACCTCCATTCTTCTTGATTGAGCTAAAATAGAGTGCACCCTAGCTCTACTTGATTTTCTCTAGATTATGATAAGATGTGGATTGGTCTATATGAAAACCCAACATAACCTTGGAATGGAAGAGATATTATCATATAAAAATAGTAGCATGGATTCCCTAGCATAAGACTTGATCCACCAAATGAAGGGTGAAGACCTCTATTGATAGAATTCTGAAGAAGAGAATTAAGGGCTAAGATAGATGGTGATGGATGACTAGGATTAAATGAGGATTAGGGTTTTGGATTAAAGTTGTAGTCATGTGACAAGTGTCACATGAATAATAATGGCTAGGTTTAGGATTTGATTAGGGAAGCATCTTTATATGAATTTGACTAGGATTTTGAGATGTAGTATGGAATGGATGGTGAGATGCAAAGTTAGTTTGACTTTTGGGAAGTGTTTAGGTTCAATGAATCTAGACATGGTCTTAGCTAGACATGCGACTCTCAATAATAAATTAAAATTAATAAAGTTATTGAATTAATTATTGGAGAAAGATGATGGGGAAGGATAAATTAATTAAATAAATAAAATTTATTTAATTAACTAGGTAATTAGGAAAATTGGATCGATTAATTAAATAAATAAATTATATTTAATTAACTAGGCCAATAGGATGAATGTGTGATGAAATGTGGTGTTAGCTAATTTAGGTGTCTACACTTTCTATTTCTTGTAATTGAACCTTTACATCCTTTTTTTGGTCTTCGATTGGTTGTTCTTACTTTGCTTTAGTCATTTTATAGTTGTCACTAGGTTTAAATGTGTCTGATAAACATAGTTCAGGTATTGGTGGTTTCTTTTTTACTTTGATTATTGGCAAGTCTTTGATCTTTGTTTTTCTACAATTTTCTCTCGTTCTACCTTCTATCATTCCTTCTAATATATCTTCTAACATACCTATCACAAGAATAAAATTTAAATTATTTTGTAAAGACTTTGTAATGTACATTTTCTTTTTAAAGTTTTAGATAACTTTCATTCTCTACTTCCCAACAAGAGTTTTTTGGTTCTTAGAAATTTTTAAAAACATCATTGTCCCATGATTCAGATGAATATCTTCATTTAGTTACCATGATTGAAACCTTAAAACTATACTCTTTGATGCATCGATTGTAGGGTTGAGTTCGGTATTTAATTATGTAGCTATACCTAACCTTTCAAATATACACAAATAGATTAAATTATTTCTCTCAAGGGACTATATATTTTTATGAGCCTTATATAATACACATAATTTTGAAAATTATATGTGTATAAGTTTAGTTTACACAAATAAATATTAAACTTATATTATTTTTAAATATATATTTAAATTTATTACTACTAGATCCAAAATAATTTATATAATTTAAGATATAATTATAATCATCATTTATTTTAGAACCCCTTTTATTAAATTTATATTTAACATTTCATCAGTCATATAAAATAATTATTAAACCCTATTGTAGACACTAAAAAATGTCTTGAATGATATCATGCACTCAAATCAGGTATACTAACATCATTCCTCTTTTCACTTAATTAATTAAATTTGCCTAGATATTTAATTAATTGCACCATTTGCATCTATTAATCTAATTAATTTAATCGGGTTAATTCACCCCCTTCCATGCTAACATTTTGTTTTGTTAAATTAAATAAATCAAATTATTTAATTAATCCTTAAATCTCCTTATTTAATTAAATAACCCTAAGTTATTTAATTAAATATCATTCCACCTTTCCCCCTTTTCATTAAATCACTTTATTTAATGAAAGTCATCTAATTCCCCTTAATTGCATAAATTAAACTTTTATTTAATTAGCAATTACTAATAAATCTAATTCCCCCCACTTGCAAGGGAATATTCCTCCTTTGCACATTCCTCTAAAAGGAATATTCCTCTAGAATATTCCTTCGCCTTTTGCACATTAAAACTTTGTTTTAATTTGCTAAATATCTATTTCCTCACCCATGAGAATATTCCAAAGAATATTCTCTTTCCTCACTCATTTGAAAAAGGGGAATATTCCTTTTCTAACAAACTTACTCGACTTCTTGTGCAACTTAGCTTGTGACCTCTTATACAAGTTAAAAGTGTGTTTGTTTGGACAAAGGTGAACCCTTGATTAATCATTCGTTGATGAGAATCCATGATCCATGCCTCTAACTTCCTTCATCCTTGACCATTGATTAGCTTTTTCAATCTCAACTCTCCATTTCTCATTTGCTCTCCTATAAATAGGTCACTATTTGGAGACAAATGGATCCATCTTTTAACATCAAACTTATGTTGCTAAAATCACTCACACTTACACTCATATTTAGCATCTTTTTAGTTTAATTACTTGCATAATAGCTTAGCTTCCATTAATGGCTTCCATGGTAACTTAGATGCATACATTTAGCTTATTTATTAATTAAGGTTTCAATATTTTTAGCTTATAATCTATTTAGATTGGCTTTGCATTTGCACATCTCAATCATTTTAGCATAGATCATGATTAAATAGCTTGCATCATGTTAATCCAATTTTAAAATCATGTTTCATCACACATCTCACAATGGTTTCACTGGTTTTCTTCAATAAAACTGGTTGAGACAAGCTCATTTATCCACAAGGATTGGGAAAGGGTCATCGTTCCACATCAACGAGTCACCACTCCCACAATAGGATAAGTTTCAAATAGATTAGAGTAGGTGTTTTGAAGTTTTCATAGTTTAGCATGTTAGTTTTGATGGATGCTTGCTTTAATTTGCATTTGATTAATCTTGTTGAGATTGACATTAGTGGCTTAATTATGCTTTGATTCTTCATGTATCAAGCGTAATCAGCCCATACTAATCCATTGGTCACATTTTGGTGCTAGAAGGAGGGCATAAATAACTAATCTGATTATTTTCTTGTCAAAACTTTGTTTTCCTTGTATTTTCAGGTACAATGATACTATTGATTATCAATCAACGCATTTGATGGCGCGTCACTATACAGTGATGCATATGTGATTTCATTTTGATGATGCATAATTAAAATAGCAACGCTTAATTAATTTCGTCACCTCATTTAAATGTAGCGACACTTATTTAATTTTTTAATGCAGAATGAATTTATTTTCAGCGACGCTATCGATTTGGCGACACATTTGACTTCACTATTTTTTGCAAAGCAACGCTATTGATTTTTCATTATGGCGACCAATATCCAATACATCAACGCTATTGATGAATTTCAACGACACAATTGATTTCAACATCACAATTTACTTGTAAACATGACAGAATTGGTTTTTTGACATTTTTTGATTTTTTTTTGCTTTATCTAACTTCTAACATGTCTTTGACTTTTGTTTTGGTTTTCACGCTAATTGGGTTTTGCAGGTTGGATGAAAAAATTTGAAGTAAAGAAGCATTCTTATCTTTAAATCTTATAATTGTAAATAGTGTTTCAACACTTTTGGGGCAATTATAGCCCATTTATCATGCTTTTCATTTTATTCTTTAGGACCACACTAGCTTCAATTGGGTTTTAAAATGAATGCTCAAATCAGTTAAAATTGAACCCACATCATTTTACTTTGGATTTAAAATTGAACAATACAACTTAACACTTTGTTTGGTGCCTAAAATGAACTTACCCTGCTTTGAGGATTAAAATTAACAAGTGTTTTCTATGTCTTGTGATTTACATTTATGTTATTGAATGTGTATTCTCTTCTCTCGCGCCACTCGACGATCTTGGGAATCAAAAGCATTTCTTTGACATTTTGTATAATCACCTACATATTTCAATTTGGATTAAAATGAACCCCATGCTAGTGTGAGGAAAAGGCATTGTTAATGGTCTCTCCTTGCATCATTCGACTTGGGAGATCAAACAACAAACGTACTTCCTTTATTTTTTAATCTTTAGAGTGTTTGCCTCCCTACTTCAAAAGGAGGGAATGACCTAAACGGTAACAAGCTAAAGCTAAGCTCTTTCGAACTGCTATATTAAAAATGTTTTTATGATGAAAGTCATAAACAACAGGTGCGGATGTGTCATACTGACAAGTGTCACCCTTAGTATCCATGTGATACGTTAAAATCCTTTCTTAGGAAAGGACTGGGAGGCCTCTTGATTGAAATAATCTTGAGCTAATCTTTCTACGTGTATGGCCACCTTGAATGAAACCCTTATTACGAACCAATTGTTTATAATCCAAAAACCCTTATACTTGTTGGTGCAGGAACAGTTGTTTTGAAGTTGCCCCGCATTTTACTATTCAATTGTCAAAACAAAAAAATCCTTAGGATCTTCGAATCTTTAGGATTTGAGATTTGGTAGTCCCGAGAAGTGTGTCGTGGAGGGGAGCTAGTGTCACCAAATCTCTAGTTGTTTGCATTGTCTTAGTGTTTGGAGAAATCCAAGTGGGGATTCAGCAAGTAGTATCTTCTGAACGTAGGATTGTAAATGCTTGTGAGTCAATTTAATACCTTGCTTGGTTCCAAAACAATTGAAAGCAATCAACAAAGTCTTTTCAAAATTTCAAACCCTTTGGTCTAAGTATGGATACCCTTTGACAAAACCTTGATATTAATGAGCATGTCCTAAGAATTTATTCTTAGAGACTTCTAAGTATTTTGGTTTACATCTCAATCCATATTTTCCAAAGTTAACATAGGCAACTATGGCTTCAACCTCATGATTTTTCATAAAATGGACCTTGTGAAATTTATGATGTTTTTGACATAGACATTTAGTTTGAACTTAATCAAGACAAGTGTTTGTGGTAAAAGAAACTCACTTAAGCAAGATAAATTGACAATTTAACCCCACATGACCATTTGGAGACTGATCACTCCTGTTGAACAACCTGACCTTACACCCACTATCATTCAACTAAAATTTGAACTCATTGAAGGAGAACAAAATGATATAATTAGTAGTTTTAGCAGCTTCACTTTTCAAACAAAAGAAACACCAACCCAATGGAGAAACACAACATATATCATTGACGAAGAAGAGGGACAAGCTGATATTATAGTTGGAAGGCCCATATTACCACCACCCGTGTGGCAATAAATATCCTATTTTCTTCCATAAACTTGAACTTTTCTAAATGATCTCACGTAAAATAAAAATCCCCAAGAGAAGGTCTATAGGTCATTACTTTAAACTTAGGCATCTTAGTCCAAAAGCCATCAAAAAACACATTTTAGCACTTCACCAAAATAGAACCAGGTTGGTATACAACTTCTACAAACGTGCTTTAAGGAACAATCTAGACTTGTATGCATTATTTTATAGTAAAAAACCTAGTCTTTTTCACGATCTTGAACCTATCTAAATCATTGAGTCTTTAGGATTTGAAAACTTTAGAGGTCTAGCATGTTTCTCTTTACCTTGGTCTTATCAAACAAAGGTTCACTTTAGGTCAACATTGGGTCAAACATTTCATTCACCCCTTCATCAAAATTTCATTCTTCACTTCACCAAACTTTGCAAAAATTTTGAATAAACCAACACTTTTTGACTTAAACATCTATCAAACCAACCCCTAACTTAACTACTTTGTATGTGAAATTAATCCTTTTCCATGTATTTGGTTAAGTTAGTTATCATCTTTGAACTGGTTTATCTTGAAGGTCACGAGTCTACCCTAAAGATTTCCATGTTCATAAACATCCTTTATCCAAACATCAAAACATCAAACTTGAGTCAAAAGTGTTGTCCCAAAATATTTGCAAAGGTCACTCCCCACATCATTCACCTTTTCATCTCACATTACCATTATTGCTCCAAAAATACTTAGAGCGTCCCTTTTACCTAGATTTGAGTCAACTAGAGAGTTCAAACATTACAAATCTCAATACAACTCTCCCAAAGGTGACCCAAAATTCATGGTAAAAACAAGATTACAACACAAGAGAATCATGGAGAAAACCGAAGTCACATTCGCCTCAAGTGATCCTAATCCTCTAGAATTTGATCTGAGAAGTCAGGTTACTCCATCACAACAACCTTCGTCTCCATCAGTACCATATGAGATATAAGACATCACAAACAATCCATTTGGACTTACTAGGGAATAAATCATGGAGCATCAAGCCTTGGAAAACATAGTTCCTAATTCCCCATCTTTTGTTGCACAATCATTGACACAAGACTTGAATTCATTCACTATTCCAATGACTCCATCACTAGGGCTCAATCAAACACCAACACCTAGTATTGCAGTTAGTCTTGCTAAGGACTTTGGCCATACTCTTTCATTTGAAATCAACACACTTGTGGGTACCCTTGATACCAATCCTCCATCCCAAACAAGCACTTGGACACCAACATTTGGCACTCCTATTCCTGAGGATCCCCAACATCCATATAAACCACTTACACTCCATTACTCCACAACAACCTCAACATATCGAGGACACCCCTCTTCATCCATACCTACAAGTACCACAAGTGTGCCCAACATCCCGAAGAGTGGTGTGGACCAAGTATCACAAGTAGACCCAAAAGGGAAAGGAAGTACCCTCATGCAAAATTAGCCTTTAACACCGCTTGGGACCTCTTCATCCAATCCTCTCATTGATACATCAAACATAGCGGTTATCCAAAACACATCTATCCCATCCATCATCAACCCACATCAAAATAATTCCTTGATCACGAATCTTGTCAACCAAGGTAATACCTTGACCGCATCTCAAACACAAGGGAATCTCCAAAACATTGGTTAGGGGAATCCTTTCAATCAGTTGATCCGAGGTCTTAATATGCTCTTAATATCGCAATATTTAATGGTACCATCCTCATCTTTACCGTTTGTCCCCCTAGTCATGCAAAATCAAATGGGGCCTCAAACTTACAATCCTCCATCACAATCCACTATCTTGCAAGGAACATTAAACCAAGGGAATCCACAACCTCTCATCAATAATGCATAATCCACACAAAACATCAACACTGAAACCCATCTCAGATATCCCAACCACTAGTTGATCCTACATTGCAAGCACATGCCCTAGCTTTATAGCAAACTCAACAGGCTTATCAACAAGTAGTCCAACAACAACAACATTAGAAAGCATTCCAGTAACAACAACAATAGCAAGCAGCCTTAGCAGCACAACAAGCAGTCCTAGTATCACAACTACAACATCAAGCATAACAAGTATCCTTAGTCGCACAACAAAAATAATAGCAACAACAGCAAGTAGCCTTAGTCACATAACAAAACCAACAAGTAGCCTTAGTCACCTAAGAACAACAACAACAACAACATCAAGTAGCCTTAGCAGCACAACAAGCAACCCTCGGAGCTCAACAACAACAACAATCCCAACAACAAGAAGCTCAAAAGTATGCCCAACAATGACAATTGCTCATGCAACAACAACAACAGCAAGGTTTACACTATAACCCTCAACAAAACATAGTCAACCCAAACACATTAGGAACATATACACCTATGTAATCATCACCTTATCCTACACCATCATACACACCATACAACACATCATCATATCAAAATCCCATGTACACTTCATCCACCATCCCACAATATGCAACATATGTTCCTCTACCTAGTCCACCAAATGATATGGCATCACAACTCAAGGCACACAAGAAATGCAGGACATTTAGATGGGCAAGACAAAGAAGCCCCATACATAAAACCTACGTCCCTATCCATTCGATCGAAACATCGCAATGGTACCATTCCCTTCCAGCTTTGAAATCCCCAAATTTGATAAATACAAAGGGAGGGGAAGTCCTATGGACCATGTCAAAGAGTTCAATGTCATGTGTATGGAGGTGGTCTACAATGATTCTTATTTTATGTGCCTCTTCCCCTGAAGTTTAGCAGGTCCTGCCATGGATTGGTTTTCTCAACTGTGGTCGAGTATCAAAACTTTTCAAAAAATTACCAATAAGTTCATAGAGCATTTCTCCTTTAACCTTGACATGGACGTAAGCCTAAAATAATTGTATACTCTTAGACAAAACAAAGGAGAATATTTTTCCAATTTCTTGCAATGATGGAGGCAAAGAGCGAGTAAAAGCAAGTGGCCAATTCTCGATGAACAAAAAGTGGGCATTATCATAGAAAATCTCAATCCAGATCTATCCTTTCACTTGAAAATGTAGTGCATCACATCTTATGATGAGCTTGTCCCTAGAGCCCTTGACGTTGAGAGAGATCTAATCTCATAGGGAAGTACTCAAGGTTACAAAGACAATCGCCCATCCACTAGTTCAAATGACAAGCCTCATGTCTGGGCTAAGAACAAGAATATGACAAATAATGGTGTGGTAGATTCTAAGGTGGTCCTAAGTGCTCCTAGGCCAAATAACAATAAAATAGCTAACATTCAACTAGTTGTACAACAAACAACACCTCTTCAGAACAATCAAATCAACAACACCGAAATGCAACAAAGATGAACCCCTAACAAGAATAACTATCTGAAACACAAGTACACACAGTTGTTGGAACCTATCGAAACCATCATAAAGAAGTTGGTAGAGTCAAACCTGATAACGCTTCCCAACTTTCAAAACTACCAAGAACCACAAGATAAACCATCCTGGTACAACAAGAACGATCTTTGTGACTTTCATAAAATCAAAGGAAACAAAATGGAAAACTACATAAGGCTCAAAAAAAATATACAAGACCTTATAGAGAGCAACACCATATCTTTTGAGGTACCGATCGGTAACTAGGATCTTAAGATATACCAAAACCTTATGCCAGATCATAGCAAAGGGAACAACAACGAAAAAGCTAAAAATTATACAAACGTACAACACACCTATTCTAATGTGGTCACTTCCTGTGATAGCATCATTACCATCATCACCATCAAAGGACCTAGTGCGGAATGTGGAGTTACCACGTGACATGGTAAAGTCACCATCCAAGGAGTCCCATCTCAATCTAGGGTACACCCTACTCAACCAACAACATGCACTAGCAAAGTACAATCTCTTAGATCAATTTAAGAAGACCCCCACACAGATTCTTATCTTAGAATTATTAAGGCTATCCCCCATGCATAGGGGAATCTTAGAAGAGGCTTTGTCTACATTGTCCATCCCCGAGGATATAGATACTGAGCAGTTTCAAGCTATGGTAGGAGATATCACTAATCATCTCCTCACCTTCTCAAGAACAATACCTACCATCCTATCCATCTCATAATTTTGCTTTACACCTTGAGGTCATTATCCATAAAAATAATGTTAAAAGAGTCTTAGTAGATGGAGGTGTTGGTCTGAACATTTGCACCCTTCAGTTGATCAAAAATTTGGGCTATTCAAAGGACACTATTGAGAAGACAAAGAGCACCACCATCGGGGCATATGACAACCAAGAACGAGTATCACAAGGAATCATCAAACTACCCATCCAAGTGGGCCCCCTCATTGCAGAAACTACATGTCAAGTGTTAGACCTTGATCTTCCCTAGAACATCTTGCTTGGTCAACCTTGGATCCATGCACTAAAAGTTGTAGCTTCAACTTTCCATCAATGTGTAAAGTTTCCTTTCGAGGGTAGAGAAATTACCATCCATGGAGATCCTAAGCCTTTTTACTACTGCAAGAATCTTGAAGCCAAGTTCTATAAGATCCCCCAAATACCCAAGAATGATGAAGGGCCTACACCTTCTACCTCATTTTTTTGACCCATCCTCCCTTGCATCTACCTCAGAAACAAAAGCACCTATTGTGCAGAACATATCCGACATCAAAGCAGTGATCCAAGATGATGGTTGTGAGAATTATAAGCTAACAAAGGATACTTTTGTGTTGGGAGAGCTGCCTCTTTCTCCCAAATCTCATGGGAATCCCACAACTAGAAACAACATCCTTGAACTATCAAAATGGCAGCTACTACCTTCACCAAATGGGGGGACTTGAACAAAGAAGATATCAATGAGGAGGATATATATAAATTGCTATATCAAGACGAATGTCTTGTCCCTATTCTTCCCATGGAAGATGAAAACAAAGGCTTGCAACTAATGAAGGGAATGGGGTATACAAAGAATGAGAAATTGGGATAAAATGACAATGGTTTGCTAGAACCTATCATTCTTGAGAAACATTCAAAGAATCTTAGCATAGGTTGTACTAATAGCAATGTTACCCTTATCGGCAAAGGTACTTCCCCTAAATGGGTTGAGGCTTACTCTTGGTTACCAACATCGTGTGGTACTACCCTAGATGACTTCCCCCTCAATGTTGCTAACCTATTTGAGAATAAATCCCTCTTCATGATATCTACATCGACCTTCACCCCAAGCAACCGACCAAATGAAATACGCCTAGTATACCTGCAACTCATTGACTTGGACCAACAAGGACCATCGATTCTAGATTTGTTTGAAAATGATGAAGCAATCTCATAATTCATGGGAATTCATGACAACTTACCATGGGCAGATCACAAGGTTGGTTTTGACATAGAGATAGACACAAGGGCGTACTATGGGGAGACGATTGAATCCTTCAATCACAAAATTGATGATATGCAACTAACTTGTAGATCTTTGAGTGAAAACCACATTGTGGCACCCTTTGATCCTAAAATAGTAAAAAGAAAGGACATATCCGAGGGTGAAAACCTCTCTGAGGCACCCAAGGATGAGGGATTCAATCTCCCCCTTAGTGCAATGCATCCAAAAAGGTTAGCAGTGCTAGTAGAAAAGGCCACTCCAGTCAACATGGGAACAAAAGAAGCACCTAAGATCACTTTCTATGATGAATCATTGTTGGATGAAGAATAGAAGAACCTAGCAACATTCTTGAAAGAGCAAAGAGCTAACTTTGAATGGTCATAAATGGATATGCCAGGGATCGATCCAAAAGTAGTTGTGTATCACTTAGCAGTTTATCCTGAAGCTAAGCTAGTGAAGCAAAAATTAAGGCAGATGCACCCTCAAATAACACTCTTGGTGAAACTTGAGTTACAAAAGCTTCTTGATGTTGGGTTCATCCAACCGGATAGATTATCCTGAGTGGGTTTCAAACCTGGTACCGGTCTCAAAACCCACTGGGGGCATCAGAATTTGCATTGATTTTAGAGACTTGAACAAGGCATGCCCAAAGGATGATTTCCCTCTTCCTAACAGTGACATCATAGTGGATTTAACAGCTGGGCATGAAATGATATCACTCATGGATGGTTTTTCAGGATATAATCAAATCATGATCACCAAGGAGGATCAACACAAAACTGCGTTCACTTGTCCATGGGGAACCTATTGTTGGAACGTGATGCTATTTGGGATAAAAAATGCAAGAGCAACCTAGCAGAGAGGAATGGCCCTCATCTTTCATGACTTAATCCACAAAACAGGTGAAGATTATATGGATGATATTTTGGCAAAATCAAAGAAAAGAAATGAGCACATACAAGTCTTGGGACCTATCTTTAACATACTTGAAGAGTATAAGGTGCGGTTGAATCCAAAAAAATGTGTCTTTGGGGTGACATCAAGGAAGCTTCTTGGTTATATGGTCTCACAAAGGAGGATAGAAATCGATCTAGAAAAATTGAAGCCATCCTAGACATGGAACCACCGCAAATATTGAAGCAAATGAGGGGATTACAAGGAATATTGCAGTCCATCAGAAGGTTCATAGCATAGCTATAAAAAAAATCCACCCTTTTTCACATCTTCTCCATAAAGGAATAACTAACAAGTGGGATGAGAAGTCTGACAAATATTTCCAACATATCAAGGACTACCTATTGACACCACTAGTGCTCATGCCACCAATACTAAACAAACCATTGATCCTATATATCTCAACAACATCAGTAGTACTAGGTGCTCTTCTAGCACAACATGATGAAAATGGAAAAGAAAGAGCTCTTTACTACATCAACAGGACCTTAGTGGGCTATGAAATGAACTATTCATCCATTGAGAAAGCATGCTTAGCAGTGGTTTTTGCTTCACAAAAATTTAGATATTACATGTTGTCACATCAAATCAAATTGATTGCAAAGATCAACCCAGTGAAATACATGTTATCCAAAGCAACTCTCACTGGGCGAATGGCCAAATGGGTAATGATCTTGACTAACTTTGACATAGAGTATGTGGAGCACAGGGTAATCAAAGGACAAGTGATCACAAACCAACTAGTAGAAGCACCTATCTATGTCGAGAACTCATTGATATCTAAATTCTTGGATGAATCAATATTCCTTATCAATGCAGCAGATCAGTGGAAAATGTACTTTGATGGATCATTCACCCAACATGGATCAGGAACAGGTATTCTTTTCATCACCCCTCAAGGTGATTGCATCCCAAAGTCATTCAAGTTATCATTTTTGTGTACTAACAACATTGTTGAGTATGAAGCCCTAATCACAGGTCTAAGGATAACAGTTCAATGGAAAATACAAGAGTTGAAAGTCTATGGAGACTCATAGCTAGTTATCAACCAAGTCAATGATGAATACCAAACTAAGGACGACAAGCTTACTCCTTACAAGAAGATGGTGGAAAATCTCAAGGACCATTTCATTGATATAACTTTTGAGCAGATTCCTTGCATGAATAACCGAGTAGTAGATGTTATGACAACAATTGGATCATTGTTAGACATGCCGCACAACGTCCTGCAATGTGAATTCTTGGTAGAGCAACTTCTCGTACCAACTTTTGAGATTGTAAAGTAAATTTATGTGTGTCATTGTTGGTCCTAGATACCCGTGGTATCATGACATATGCACCTACCTAAGCAAAGGAACCCACCCATCCGATATCACCTCAAACCTTAAAAAGACCTTTGTTAAGAAGGCATCTCGATTTGTGATCTTAGGTGATACCCTTTACCACCAAAACATCGAAGGAACATTACTACAATGTATTAACCAAGAGGAAGCCTTGACCGCTTTAACAAAATTTCATGATGGTATATGTGGTTCCCATTCTAGCGGTATGACTTTAGCTAAGAAACTATTGAGGATGGGGTACTACTCCAGGCCAACCATGGAAAGAAAAGCCCATCAGTATGTGCAAAAGTGTGTCTAGTGTCAACAACATGGAGATCTGATTCATGCTCCAGCCCAGAAATTGAAACTAATTATCACACCTTGGCCTTTCTCGCAGTGGCGACTCAACCTCATAGGAAAAACTACTCCCACCTCATCTAATGACCACAAGTTTATCATAACAGCCACTAAGTACTTTACTAAGTTGGTCGAAGCCATTCCTGTGACCTACATAACAGGAAATAAAAATGCTAATTTTATCTTGAATTACCTCATCTATCGTTATGGTGTTCTGCAAACCCTTATCTTAGACAATGGAACACCCTTCAAGAATTAGGACGTGAAAGAGCTATGTCAAAGATTCAACATCCAACACCAATTCTCTACATTGTATTACCCCCAGGGAAATGGTCAAGCTGAGGCTACAAACAAAACCATTTTCAAGATCCTAAAGAAAATGGTCAATGAGGCTAATTGTGACTGGCATCTATAGTTAAATCCTGCTCTTTGGGCCTATTGAACCAGTATTTGCATGCCTACAAGTGCAACCCCTTTCCCATGGTCTACGGATCAAAAGCCATCCTACCTATTGAGGTTGAGCTTCCATCACTAGGAGTGTCATTGTAGAACCTAATCACTGATGAAGAATATAGAGTATCTCGACTAAATGAGCTAGAATTATTGGATGACCATCATCTTGATGCTCTTAATCACTTGCAATTATATCAAAACCAACTGAAACACAGCTATAATAAGAAGATCAAATGTCGGTCTTTCCAGGTAGGGGATCTTCTCCAAAATTAGAATCAGAAGAACCTTCCAGATCAGGATAGTAAAGGAAAGTTTGAGCCTAACTAGTTAGGTCCCTTTGTCATCATAGCAAGCTATGGATCAGGAGCATATCAATTGTCAACACTTGAAGGTGAACCCTTGCAGGAATCAACTAGTTTGCATCTTAAAAAGTTTTAGGCCTAGTCTTGAAGGATGTAAATCTAAAAAATACAAAAAAATCAAAAAATGATCAAAATAAAGGATTAAAAAAAGTAAAGAAAAATAATCGTCCTCTAGTGAAAACCACTTTGGTGGCACTTTAGGCAAGTACCTTGGTGAAAACTTGGCAAACATGTGCCTTCTGTAAATAAAGCACCTTCATCTACCTTTGGCTCTTTATCCTACCATTTTATGACCATCCATTCATTCATCTTATTCCTTCCATCGTCCATCTATGTTTGCATCATAGCTTGATATTGTGAAGTATTGTATCCCCTTAGTAATACTTGGTGTATTCCAAAGGTCAGTTTGTCCTTCCTATATCAAGGTAGCCTATCATATCATACCGGGGGAAATTCATTATGGATCAGATCGGGTTCTTGTATATCTTAAGGTTATCAAAAATCCCATAAAACATTCATAAAATCTCATCAAAATCCAAAAAACATTTGCAAAATCCTATATAGCTAAAATCCAAAAACATTCAAAAAATTGTACAGTCAAAATCCAAAACATCCAAAACACATCAAAATCCCTAAAAAGGTCAAAACGTCAAAAATCCACAAAGTGGTACCTTATCAAACTACGGGTCTCTAAGCTTGAACGTAGGTAAGGCCATCATTGATGTGCCCCCAAGACACCCAAAGTCAGTCCTTTAGGAGTTCGTCACAATAAAATGGCATTTCATCAACTGTTCATATCTCGTCTTTAAATAAGTCGAGTTAATTGAACTACGTGGTCTCTATGTATATAATGTAGGCAAGGCTAATATTTGATCAGCCCTTGAGGCCCCTAGGATAGGTCTTTTAGGGTAGGTTCTTAGTTGATAAACTTAGAAAACCCCTAAACATTCAAATATCATAAAAGCCTTTAACATTTGAAAACTTAGAAAATACAAAACATTGGAAAACCTCAGAAAACCCTAAACAACCTCAAATCACCAAAAACCAAAACATTCACATTAACTTTCAAAAAGACCAAAAATAGCCTCAAAACATTTCAAAAAATACCAAAAACATTGAAATATTTTAGAAAATCCAAAACCACCCATCCCATTTCGCTTTCACCCGTAATAAACCTTCATCCATAACAAATCAATCGTCACCTTCAACCTTTGGCAAAACAAGTAGAAAGTAAGTCTAGTAAGCCATAAAGTGAGAACCTAAGTGTCGAAATCTAAAGTTTAAATCATGGGTAAACGAGTCAGTGAAGTTTGTATCAACGGCTTATCACACACCTCATCCTAAATCAAAACACCTGATCAACATGTCCTAGGATGCATCCTTCCTACGATGGACATCAATATTAGAAATCACCTTAGCTATCTTAAACTGGCAAGAGATATAGATAACACTAACTGTGTATCTTTGATCTTTTTTTTTATGATTTATCTCAATGACTCATTCTAAAGACCTCCCGATGTGTTGAAAATGGAGGTGATTATGTAGCTTAATACTTTGTAAAACTATGAGATTGTAGATCTAATTAAGTGTTCTTTGTCACAATTTCTTTGTGTATGATTAATCTATTTAGATTCATTTTACCAATTGTAGAAGTAGACAGAAGATTGTAGAAGAATAAGACTAGAAGATAGAAGTGACACAACATATACCATGGAGAAACCCTTTTGGGAAAAAACTCCACCACCAGAGCCAATAGTGTTTGTATTATTTAACCTTAGAACAAGATTACAATAATTCTTTATCAATCCTTGCTTGAGATGCTTCTTTTGCCTTCAACAATTCTTCTTCACAACCTGCAATAAACTCTCATGTGTGCAAGCATGAATCCACGCATCCTATGCCATGCTTCACAAAAGTACTCTCTTAGAACTCTCTTCAACTTGTAATAAATAGACAATTGTGAACATTGTTGTTGATGGGTGCTTTATGCACTTCTCAACACAAGTAATGCATAGGTACATCACATCTCTTGAAAGAAAATCTTCCACAATCAAATTGCATAACACTATCCCAAGGTCTCTAATGTCAGGTCTTGACAGTGCTTGGAATACCTTAGTTGATTCATGTGATTTGCCAAAATCACAAGACAGACTTATGGATGAGTTAAGTTGGAGTAGAATTGGTTCTTCCAATGGAGTTCTTAAGATGGGAAAGTGATTGTACAATTGTTGTAGGTTCGAACAACAGTCTAGAACTCCTATCTCAGCTTCAGATTTGGCTTTATAATGTGCAATGAACCTTGTTCAAAGTCACTATTAAAAAAAAGGGAAAAAGGGGCAGGGAAGAGAGAAGGTTCCTAGACTTGAAACTAGCAATGAACAGTGATAATGGAGGACCCTACAATGGATAGCCTTTCGAAAACAAAGTTCCACTTAACCAAATCAAAGTATAGTCTCATGAAACCTATGCAATCTTCTAAGGTATGCAGATTTTCAACCTTTCATTCACCATAAAGCATGAATAAGAGATAGAACTTAAGTGCAACATTCATATAATGTTTAGACTAGCTTTACACTGTAGTTTATCAGCAATAAACAACAAAAATCATGAACAAGGAAGGGCATCAACATGACAGAATTCTTTAAAACCAATGAACAACATTAACTAAACTACTAAAGCAAGCTAAAACATATAGAACAACAAAGTTAATCTACTCAAATTCACTAACTATGAGAAGAAGAATCATGCAACATAAATTTAGAACTCAAGAATCTACCAAATCAATGAACTTCTATTAAAATTCTAGCAGCATGTCTTTACAACAGCTCAACTCTCTCTTGAAAATGAGAGGAGACCCCCTATTTATAGTGTCCAAAAAGCAAAATGAATGGCCAAGATTGATTTGCATTGTGTGGCCAAGATTCACTACAAACTAGGGTTTCACCTACCCCCAAATATATTGCAATTTAAAATTACATTTTGTCATTTAGCCTATTTTTTCCTTTAGTGAGCAGCATTGTATCTCTTTTGTCTTCTAGCTAATTTTCTTTTTCTATAGCTACACTATGAGGAACTCACCATCAATCACAGGATTTCCTTCATTCCTCTGCACGGTGGCATATTCCACAAACCTGATGATCAATGCCTAGAGCTTGCTCCACTCCAATATATCTGACTAGATCACTTGGAAGTTCAATTTCTTGGATTTGTTCATGAGGTCATCCTAGTCCCTGTCATACTTTTATGCATTTTTTGTCACCTGTTCAGATTGGGCGAAGGCTCATGCAACAAAAACCATAAAATATGGTGTAAGCGCATCTGTGGTCCCATTTTCCATCTTCTTGTGAAAGTATGGCTTTATTCTCTATGGGTCTAGCTCAACGGCGAGCACATCAAAATATGTCATCATCCTTAGATATTCTTCACAAGCCACCTTGATTTCTTTGACCCAATCAATATCAAGCTCCACTTCATGGAGCACTTGTTCCAATAGTTCCTTTCTATGGTCTAAGCTTAGCTTCCATGTCTCCATGAGCCAGTGGTCACCTTCTACCAAAGCAAACTCCTTCTCCCAGGATCCATTAGGTATCTTGAGAATAGCCTCAAGCTTGGGATATGTGATTTTGTATAACTCTGGGAAGTCGGTGCAAAATCTACTTATTCCCTCACATACCTTTTGTACTTTAAGGGACTTGTTGGTTGTCCTGACAATGTGGCCTATGCCCATATTTCCATTGTAGAGGACCTGCTGGAACCAATCCTCTGTGGCCTTTGTCCAATTCTTTCTTCTCTCTAACTTATCAATGTGGTCCTTGGACAACAGTTGCGGTAGTGTTGATGACATAATGGGAAGTTCCTCGGGCGATGACCATTGTTGAATGTAAGTTGTTAGATCTACCACCTGTGCTTTTAACTCCTCTTTGGAGGTCTTATCCTTATGCATTTGGTGCACGATGGTGGTGACGAATCCTTGAAGATGGTCAATTTTCTGCTCTCTTGTTGTTGTTCCTAGATCAAGGGTAGAAATGTCATAACTGGCCCCCTCTTCTCCCATAACTGGAGTGGCTATTTCTATAGTTTTGGATCCTGATGCATCCATTGTCAAATGAGATCTGACCTTTGGTTTTTTCTCCTTTTTTGTACTTATTTGGGCTTGAGCCAAGATGGCCTCTATCCTTGCCTTTGGATCCCTAGGAGGCGGAGTCTTCTTTTCTAATTGTTTCTCTAGCCATTCAGGCATCTAAGACTCCTCTTTCAGTGATTCGCGATCACCCTCTTCCTCGTCGGTGTGTTGTATTTCCATTGCTTTGTCACCTAGATCTTCCTTCTCTATCCTTTCTTCTTCCTCCTCAACAAAATCCTGGATGAATAGAGTTTCTTTTCTTGGGGACTCAATGGCTGGATGCTCCTTGGGGTTGTCTCACCCTTCAGTGGTTTTCTCTTCTTTTTCTTGTTCATGACCATGCTCTTCGCGGTGTTATGCTTCTAGGCTCTTCTTTACAGCTTCAGCCTCTTCTTAAGGCTTGTCTACTTCATTTTCTTCCTTTTCCTTTTCTTCTAGCCCCTCGGAAAGAGGCATCTCTTTATCATGCTTGGGGCTTTCACCTTGTTCCCTAAGTGGAGGCTCAATGTTTTCCTCCATTTTCTCATCTGCATCCTTCTCTTCATCGGAGGGTTGCTTTTCTACTTCCTCGACATTCTTGAGTTGCTAAGCCAACTCTTCTTCTAGCTCTAGGTTGAAAGTCTCCACAATATATGTTGCACCGGGCTCCCCAATTTCCTCTTCAAATGACTATGATTCTTCCTCTTCTCCTTCACATAACACTTTATCAATCACTAGGTGCTGGTATTTAGGGTGCTCATGGTAATCGTCTACTTCCTCTTCCATCTCCTTAGCAGCTTCCCTTTCTCGCCTCTCCAATTCTTCTGATATCTGCATTGTTGCTTTCATTTATGGTGGCTCGGTTGGAGGTGTAGGGATAGGAAGGCCAACAACAACTTGTGCTAGGGCAGCTTGCACAACAGGGTTCATGAATACCCTAAAGAGATTCATTGCCATGTTTTGCATGTGCCTAGCAAAGGCTTCCAAGAGCGAGAGAGTAGGCATTGGCATTGTTGCAGTAGCTAGTGGGAGAGATGATGATGGAGACATGGAGGAGGAGGAGATGAAAGAAGTGGTGGTTCTAGAAGAAGAATCAATTACCAATACTTGCATAGCAGGCAGGGTGGAAGCAAGGTGGACTGAGATATCCACCACGGGCGAAGAAGTTGCAACCATTGCCTAAGAAGCAGGTGGAGGAGCAATAGTGGTGGCGACGACAGCAATGGTGACTGCGAGAGTGGAGGCAATAGGTGGGGACTTTGGCTGATCGACCTCTTCTTCTTCTCCCTCATGGAGTGGGTCCTCTTGGATGGTGGGAATCTCCGTGAAACTGTTAGATGTCTTTGATTTCTTGGAAGGTTCACCTTCTGAGGCCTTCCTTGAGTACACCCTGTGCTTAGGCTATCGTTGAGTCATCTTTTTTCTCTTCCTTGATCATGTAGTGGGAGGAGATTTTGAAGTTTCTCCCATCGGGGTAGCAACAGCAGAAGCACTGTCAGTCTCACTTCTTGGCTCATCCTTGAGATCACCATAAGTCAGAGTGGCTCCTTGTAGCTTCAATTGGGTGATCTACCCATCGATTCATTCTTTGGTTCTTGCCTCAACTAGCTTCATCAGAATATCGAGGTCATTGACCTCCTCTTCATCCCAGTCAATTAATGGCAGTGGGAGATTGTCAACTACATCGTATCAGGGATCAATCATTGTATTTTCATCCTCCACCACTTGATTCAGCATAGGGAATAAGTTGACCTTCTTGACAAAGTATGTCATCATGCACATGTAGTGCCTCATTCGTACTTCTTTATCATCTCTACAATTGGCACAAAAGTCTTCAACATTATGTATGTGGGTGTGTTCAATCTCGACCATCTTCCTAAGCTTGCCGTATGGATCCATCCATGGTCGGGCAGTGTGGAGCTCTAGGTTATACTTCATGAGTTCTTTGTCAGAATAGTCCACACACTGGGATGTGCAGAGTTCATACATTCCTTGGCCGAAGGAGAGGGGATTGGGAATCCCTACTCTATGCTTATCGCTTAAGAGAGCGTGTGCTCGTTGTAGCTGCCAAGAGAGTTCAAGTAGTATCAACCGGTCATTTGGGTACCGAGGCAGCTTATATGGTTTCTCTGAGAAACCCTCGGCTTGAAAGTAGGTAAACTTTGGGAACTATATGAACAAAAAGCTGAACTAGCAGAGGAAAGCATTAGCACTATGGGAGACCCTCCTTTCAAAGTCACCTCCAAGCATTCTAATAATATGGCCTATGAAGGCGTCATTGACTCTGCAATAGTCTTTCTTAAAGTTCTTGAATTGAAGTTGGGGATACCTTTCATATACTTTCAATTCCCTGCTTGGATTTGGATTGGTACTACGAATAGTCCCCTATATTGGGCATGGTCGGCAAGCAAATAGACCAAGTATGATGTCATATAAAATTGTGAAGTCTTCTTTATTGCCACAAATTGCTCGTGCAGCCACTGGCTAATCATCCCTACCCAAAAAAATTTGGTTATCCCTCAGATTATTTCCTCTATAAAGTATAGCATTCATTCCTAAAAGAAGGTTGCAGTTGGAAGGCCCATAACTCTACTCAATAAGGTTACCAAGTCATGGTAACCTCGTATAAATCGCTTCGAAAGAGCTCTTGAGGCACTTTATTTGCACTGCCCCTCTTGTCCTTTAGCCAGTATTGGTTGATAAGATTTTTGCACTTGAGGGGATCAGTGTCCCATATCTCCTTGCCACATTCTTTGGGTGTTTCCTCCATCTCACTGAAGGTAGGGATGTGGAATGTTTTCCCTATTGACTTGGCTGACAAATCAACCATTACATTCCCATCCCTATCAAAAATTCTTCTAGAATCTTCTTGGTATGCCTCCCTGGAGGCCATCATGAGCTCGGGAGCAATGAGAGCAGGTGGGAAACCGACAGCCTTAGCCAACCCACTACTTCTAATTTTCCTGGCATTTTTTGTTGTGGGGTTGATTCAGACCCTTTGCTTGAACTCATCAATATCTATATGTCCCAGATTGGTATATGAGATCTCCCTCCAATCTGTGGTGACCTTGGAGTTGAGGGATTCCCCTTGGAACTTGTACTTCATTTGGTCTTCATCCCCTTTCCCTTGGGGTGCTTTAGTTGGCTTCTTTCCCTTTTCTTTGTCCATGGTCGCCTCTGAAGGTCCTGCACCTGGTTCCGTATATCCTGTGGGCAAGAGAGCGGTAAGCACATTCAAGCATAAAAACATGGAGAAAGTTAGCCAAAATCCTACAAAATGATGTTAAATCTGATAATTCATCCCTTAAAAATCCTAACATCTCTTTCAAATCAACATTGGCCTTTCACTAGAAGGAGTTGTAACACTGCGGGCCCAAGGGTGCGGACTTCCCTGGGCTGGCGGTCATTCTAAGGGAAGCTACAGAGGGGATGGCAATCAGGGCATAGTGGCTCGCATCTCCCAACCCTCATAAAGATTTGGGCATGAAATGGGGTCCACCGAGGAGGTTAGTCCATTCTAGCATGTGGGTCAAAATCACTTTGAAGGTTTGGAGGGGTTAAGTTCACCTTTTAGTCATGCAAGTCCAAGGCAGGCGGAAGTAGGAGGCGGCTTGGACGTTCAAGGCTTTGTAGTTGAAAATGGCATTGGCAAGGCAACATTTCGCATGTGGCGCTCTGCCATGCGGGACCCACGACTTTGGCAGACGTCAGCACAATTCATTTGGAACCCACTACTACGGGTCAGATGGTGTGGGGAGATGTTGGGTCATAACCATTTGGAACGGCAAAATCCAGACGAAGGTTCGACATAAGAGGCCTACATCATTGGGTCCACAGAGGGCTTCGATGTTTCTTTGTTTACTATTTGTCAACAAGCGATGGCAAGGTCGGGATGCGCATAGCAGACTGACGGAAGTCTGTGGACACTATGGAATGGCGAGAGTGAGACAGAAGTCCGCTAACGACCACCAGCAAGAAGTGGTTCGCCCAATGCTTATCACTTGATCATTTTCATTTTTTAAGTTTGGATGGACACGGTGGGTTCAGAATCCGCAGTACGGAAGCTCGGTGTGCAAAGGTTGTTTGAAATGACAAACTCACCACAACAATCTGCGGGGTGAGGTCCGCAAGAGGGGCAACACTTAATCATTAAAGCACAAGGACATATGGCAGAGGCAGGGTCGGGACTCGCTCGCCGGAAGGGTGTCACTCTTTCGTTGTTTTAAGTTAGACATTTGTTCAGAGGTGAAAGGTTAGCGAAAACCCACAAAGGATGGTCAGCAAAGGGGGAGATTGCTTTGTTTTAAACTCAGGCAGCAATCGCGAAGGTGGGGCTTGATAGGTGGAGAGAAAGGTCACAAGGGCCGTTGAAAATAGCGGAGCCAAGACATAATCTCGTAGATGGAAGTCTACAAGGCTCAACTCGCAATGAGTTAAGACTTCGATAGTTTGGCTCGATTAGATCTAATTAGCGATGATTGGGGCAGGATTTGTACATCAGGAAGGTGAGGTCAAATGGTCGTTTTGGAACGGTGGGGCTCAAGGGGCATTTTGCAAGTGGAGGCATGTGCTTGCAGATCCGAGAGGGGTTGAAGCCTCTCCATTTTAAGCTTATGACTTTATCAAAGTTCAGGACGGTCAAGATGAGGGGGCCTCCTGCGAGGGCAAGGTCGATGAGGGTGTTTGTCGTTTAAAGTTTAAGCACTGTCAAAGGAAGGTGACAACGGTGGCTAGGCTGCGGGCCTGTGGGGCACGAATGCTCTGGGCGAAGAATGGCTGCGGGGACCTCAAGTCCCGCAAGTAGCCCATGGACGATTTTCAACAAGTTCTAAAATTCCAAGAGGTGGGTTTTGACCACCAAGGTGTGTACTAGCTAGTTACTAAGTTTTCTTTGACCCGGATTTAACAACCTTTATGAAATTAAAGAAAAATCAAAGTGAGGTTCGTGGCGGAAAACCAACCTACGAGACCCAATGAAGATGGACGTGTGAACAGGTATTGAAGGTCTCGAAGTAGCGACGAAGCTCGGCAGGTGTGAAGGTGGCGTTTACAGCAAGCTCTGACAACTCCTCTAAACGTTTGTAGGTGAAAATAATAGCTTGAAGTGAGATATTTATAAAATTTTGAGCCTTTAATTCCCCTCATAAATGTGGGTACAGTGGCATTCCGGGTTGGTGAGCAGTTGGTTTGAAAACGACGGTGGGAACAACAGAGTTTGCCAGGCGGACGGTAGTTAGGAGTCAGTCGTTCGGGCAACCGACAGTGAAAATGACAATTGGGGATGCAGGTCCTATGGTGTAGAAGGACACTGGACAAAGGTCGTTCGAAACAGCTAGGAAGCTAAGGAAACCCGCATGGAGTGGCCTGCAAGGGCAAACCTGCACTGTTCCAAAGACGCCAGTCTTAAAGAATGAAGGCAAACAACCAAGGAAATCTCGCCAAGGACTAGGGCCTTGAAAATTTGAGGGTAGAAAAATATGGTCAACTCAAGAAGATTCTTCTAACATTCCCTTAGCACTTAAGACACAAAAATAGGGGGCACACAAAACGAGGTAGTGACAAAAGCGACCCGACGAAGCAAAAAGAAAGAGGGTCCCCATTCTGAATGGGGCATGTGTGCTATAGGCACAATAATTGTAAACTCCAAAGAGTTGACAATTACAAGAGGATAAATCTCCTCACAAATATCTACACCATTCTTGTGCAAGTAAAGTTCTTCCGTGAAAAATAATGTCAAACCAAGTCCTTCATCAATTTGGGCATCCCAAAATGAGGTCTTAATTGATTGTTGGTTTCAAAGATATCTTGTAAGCTTCTCCTCAAAGTTGGCGCCCAAGAATGGGCCCACTTAACTCAGCCTTGTAAATATCTTCTCATGCAAAAGGTGTTAACTCTGAGATGCCAACTTGGGCACCCAAGGTGGGTCCAAGTCAATCTTTGTTAACAAAAACATATCTCTCCATGAATTCATGTAAACATGATGCATGATTGATCATCCCCACTTAACTGAATGTAGCCACATGCTCTCTATCATGCAACTGAAGTCAACTAAAGTCAACTAACATGCAACTCAAACTAACTACATGCAATTGAAGATAACTAAACCATAATTGAACTGAACTGAATTGAATTGAATTGAACTGAACTAAACTAAACTGAATTGAACTGAATTGATATTGAACTAAACTAAACTAAACTAAACTAAACTAAACTCCACTCATGTAAATAACAATTCCTAACTTCTAGGATCTTTATATGCATTACTGAAGGGTTATCTTTCTCCAAACAGTTAACTGAACTCAAGGTGGGTTCCACCTTCCATGTGGGTGCCCCATGTGCTCCTATTTTGTAGGAGCTCTTCTTGGGTGTCCCCACATGCTCCTATCATTTAGGATTAATTACAAATTTCAATTTACATGTTTATTTCATTTTAATTTAATCTCTTTCTAATCCTAGTGTTGGGGAACACTTTCCTAGGACTTAGGAGATACATGAAATATGTTTAGGATTGCAATTAAATGGAATCCTATTCACAACATTCTCCCACTTGACATTATACATTACAATTATTCTAAACAGGGAATCATTCTTATAAATCAAGTATAGGACTCAAGGCCAATGGCCTTCTTGCACCAAGAACTAATACCTTTCCCAAGTCTCTGTAATCATTTCTTCTGTCACTGAAACTTGCACCAATCTATTCATGAAAACAAGCATCAAATTCAAATGATAAAGAGAGACTCTGAGTGGCTGCCACACTCATACCAAATTGGAATAACAACCATAGCAAGTTGCTAGCTCATCCAGAATTGTCATAGGTAGAACTTCATGCTATCAACATAGCATCCTAAATTTGCAAACAAGTCCCTGTATATCCACCATCCTGCAAAATAAGACTCCAAGGTAACAACACACATAGACATGCGATAAAAAACCTCTAAAGTAACTCATTGTAGTAAAGTGTAACCAGTCCAAGAGAGATGCCCCTCTCATACATAACACATATACCTTCTGGAACTCCCACTGCATAGGTAATGTTAAATCTGAAAACAAGATCACAACATTAACAAGTCCTCCTATAACACTGCACATAGAGGATGTGGCTAACTCCTCTATCATAGTGTCAAACTGTGTAAAGTAAGATCTCCTTCAACACTCCCAAACTAAAAAGATATAAACATCTAACCATTCAACTTATAATGAAACATGACATAACTTAGATGTAAACCTCTCACAAAAGTAGATCAAACTTAGCCAAACATTTCCACAAACATAAGGGAATATGCCCAAAGCCACTAACTATTTCCTGTACCTCTCCTACCCAAATCCTTTGAACTAACTCAAGTTCAAGATTGCAAGGAGAACAATGGAAATACATAAAATTATGCATCTACTTCTCAAGACTAATGCATAAGAGAAGACAAGATACATATTAATAATGCATCTAATAATCAGGTGGGCAACACCTCTTAGATCATTTTACCTGCCGAGTAGACCAAGAGTGGGATACAAGATTGTCTTGTGCATACAATAGACAACCTTCTCATCAGGTCTATGATGGAATCATATCCATTTCCAAGTGTAGGCTTCTCGGTCTTTACTGTTGAAAAATATTTTCTTGTAAGTAACCATTCCAACATATATCTCTTAACATAAGAAATATCCAGCCTAACCCAAGTTTCTCTAGTATCCATGAGCACCAACCAATCAATCCATGCCAACTTCAAATGCAACTTGCATAATCATGAAGCTCCAAGTAAATGGTTAATACTCAAAACCAAAAGAATTACATCCTCTCCAAAGGAAGAACAATAACACCTTTACCAAAGACTCTAAGGGTCCTCCATGAAACAAGATGTTAAAACCTCTTCAAATCACATGAAGATAACCATATCCTACCAAATCTCCCACTAAACTATGATACCGAGCTATACTTGGCAACAAGATAAACATCAAACCTCACTGGCAAAAAACTCCCACTGCAACATGTAACCAAGCTATCCATCACATCGTGATAACCATCTCTTGAATGAAGATCATCCGTACATGCAAAACCATGGGCTCAAAACCATGAACCAATTCAACTAGCACAAAACCATGTGTTAAAGACCACTAAAGGTTAATCCACTAACTCTAACCAAAGAACTAGTTTAACCCAACTTCCCTCCCCTTACCACCCGGGAGAACTCCTCTCTTACCAAGCCTTTCCTTTTAGGGATTAAGCAAGCCATACCAGGTCTTACAACCCTCAACCCAAATACATTGTAACATACTTCTTTTACAAATCTGCAATAACACAATAGTAAAAGCTCCCACTACAACCAAAAAATCTTCAAACTTTTAAGAGAAAGGTGCCCCAAACTCTACCCAACCGTTAGATTTGATACCAAATGTTGAAAATGGAAGTAATTATGTAGCTTAATACTTTGTAAAACTATGAGATTGTAGATCTAATTAAGTGTTATTTGTTACAATTTCTTTGTGTATGATTAATCTGTTTAGATTCATTTTACTAATTGTAGATGTAGACAAAAGATTGTAAAATAATAAGACCAGAAGATAGAAGTGACACAACATATGGTGTGGAGAAACCCTTTCGAGAAAAAACTCCACCACTAGAATCAATAGTGCTTGTATTATTTAACCTTAGAACAAGATTACAATAATTCTTTATCAATCCTTACTTGAGATGCTTCTTTAGCCTTCAACAATTCTTCTTCACAACCTGCAATAAACTCTCATGTGTGCAAGCATGAATCCACACATCATGTGCCATGCTTCACAAAAGTACTCTTAGAACTCTCTTCAACTTGCTGCAATAAATAGACAATTGTGAACATTGTAAACTCCAAAGAGTTGACAATTAGAAGAGGATAAAGCTCCTCACAAATATCCATGCCATTCTTGTGCAAGTAGAGTTCTTCCGTGAAAAACAATATCAAACCAAGTCCTTCATCAATTTGGGCATCCCAAATTGAAGTCTTAAAAAATTGTTGGTTTCGAAGATATCTTGTAAGCTTCTCCTCAAAGTTGGCACCCAAGAATGGGCCCACTTAACTCAACCTTGTAAATATCTTCTCATGCAAAAGGTGTTAACTCCAAGATGCCAACTTGGGCACCCAAGGTGGGTCCAAGTCAATCTTTGTTAACATAAACATATCTCTCCATCAATTCATGCAAACATGATGCATGATTGATCATCCCCACTTAATTAAATGTAGCCACCTGCTATCTATCATGCAACTCAATTCATTAGCATGCAACTCAAGTCAACTGAAGTCAACTAACATGCAACTCAAACTAACTACATGCAATTGAAGATAACTGAACCATAACTGAACTGAACTGAACTAAATTGAACTAAACTAATACTAAAATGAACTAAAATGAACTAAACTAAACTAAACTAAACTAATACTGAACTAAACTAAACTGAACTGAACTCCACTCATGTAAATGTCAATTCCTAACTTCTAGGATCTTTACATGCATTACTAAAGTGTTATCTTTCTCCAAACAGTTAATTGAACTCAAAGTGGGTTCCACCTTCCATGTGGGTACCGCATGTGCTCCTATTTTGTAGGAGCTCTTCTTGGGCGTCCCCACATGTTCCTATCATTTAGGATTAATTACAAATGTCAATTTACATTTTTATTTCATTTGAATTTAATCTCTTTCTAATCCTAGTGTTGGGGAATAGTTTCCAAGGACTTAGAAGATACATGAAATATGTTTAAGACTGTAGTTAAATGGCATCCTATTCCCAACACGATGATGTCTATCAAAATGATTTAGAGAGAAAGGAATGGGGCATCAATCATTATCTTTCATTTGTTGTGCTTGTGGGTATTCTTGTAAAATAATCTTGGTGTATACTTGCTTATTTGTGTGTATGGAAGTTGTTTGAAGTACATTGTTGACTATTGCATATGCTTTGGTCCAATATATTTTGAACTACTAAACTACATTCCAACGAGGTTTTTGTATGTCAAGGCATGAACAAGAACTATCCTATATGTTTGTAGAGTCAAAGTCCATTACACTAGATACAACGCCATCCTGGCTATCAATACCTTGATGCATCGTGTCTACGTGTTATGTCAAACAATAAGGAACGACAAAAAATTTCAATCCCAAGATATGAGCAAATCATCATCATCATGCATTTATCATCACAACTACAATGGGAATAAACCCTACCAACAGAAAAAGGCTCTACCTCGATTAAATATTGTAATGAGATGAATAAGTAATGCAAAAAACAATTAATTGAAATGTATTCGACATTGAAAAAAGGTGTAGGAACTTACATTTGCTCAATGGCTCACTTGAAATACTGTAGACATACAATCCTGTCAATCAAAATAGATTGGATCAACATTAAACAATATGAGGAAATGGGTGCACAAGCAAAGGAAATCACAGTGTATTTGTTATTGGAACTTATAGAAGCCTCGCTCTTTGTGTCGAGCCCAATCTGAGCAAATCGGGTGAGGGAGGGAAACAAGAACAAAATTGGAGTGACATATTTAACACTTCATAGTAGAAGCCATTGCTCAATTGCAATTGCATATAAACATAATACATTGTAATTAATAGATTCTAGTGTTAGTAAAGAAGGTGAACAATTGAGTACACAACAAATGAGAATTACAATGTTGTAGGAGTGAAAACCAAATGTAGATACAAAACATGTAAGAATCAAGGCAAAGTAAATGAGCATTGCATTTGAACAAGGAACACAAATAATGATGTTTTAAACATAGTGAAGACTTAACATCATAAGCTATTAATGAATTTCAAGAGCATATAAATTATAAAACAATGTTGAGAAGGGTCTAGGAAGATACACACATCTACTTTTTTACCCATTAGCAATCAATAAAAATAAGACATGAATAAAAATACACCGTCCTTCAAGACAAAAGGCATGTAATTGGATTAGTAAGTATAATCTATTTTGAAATAAGATGAACATATTCAATGTGCAATATAAGTTTTGTGAATCCAATCTAAGTACTATGTTTGTGTTGTGTAAATGCCCCCATCGTTCTAGTGATTTTTGTATCAACATTTGTTTAAACAAAGATTCAGTTTTCCAAAAAGGCATTGCAAAGAACTCCACAAACATTTTTTTAGATAAATAATGCTTCGTAGAAACATTTAATGTTGATGCAATCTCAAAATCAGAGCCTAAATTGTTCAGAACAATACTAGAAAGAAGAACATAATCATTTCTATAGACAAGTATTTTGTCGAGCAACAAAGCATTGTATCCAAAACCAACAACCATTTTTTGTAAATATTTTGTATGTCACATAAAAGCGTTGTTGGACCAATATAGTTTTCTTTTTTAATCACAAACATGCATTAGTACGATGTGCAGATGACAAAGAGCATTACACATGGAACTTTACTTATAACTACTTTTCAAGCTACATACACTCTAATTTATACGTATAGTATGTTGGGTGGAAAAGATCAATAAACAAGTTTCAAGTAATGTGTTGCATAGGAGAGGTCTAAATAAAGTAAAACATAAATTGTAAATGTTTAAGAAATTGAAAGCAAAGTTGTTCGTGTTTATAGTATGTATGTTTGGAATAGAAGAAAATATGACTGTCAATTTGTTTGGTGCATAAAAGAATTGAAAATAAACTATCAGATTAGTTTTCATAAAAGATTTAACATATTTGTTTTCTTGTCGGTTGTGTCCAAAATATATAAGGAGATTAGGCTCCTAGACATTTTACTTGTTGACATTGTTGTATGCTGCAACATTGCATTTTGTTGATCCTGGTTCACAATCAATAAGCATTATACTCATGACGTTGCAGTTTGCATGATTTGATATGAATGAATAAGAATTAAAAATAGAATAGTGCAATGTAAGCCCCTGTGCCAAATTGCAAATGCATTGTCAAGTTGGTGAAGATGCTTTGCTACTTGCTTCACCTACAATTTGTATGATGCGATTATCCATTGCAAGGGTGAACGTCCCTTGCAATTGAAATTTCCATAGCAAGAACATTACTGTGGACATGTCTCTCTTGTACTCTTCAAATGAAATTGCAACTAGCCCAAGGAAACTATTTCAAAGTTGTTGTTTGTGCAGATAAGAGTCCACAACTCCCTCTGTTGTTTGAACAATACATTGTAGAAACTGGGCATATACAAATCTTGTGTCAACTCCACATGCAATGCACCGTGCAGTATCATTTTTTGTTCTTTGTGTAAAGAAAACTCTTTGTCTACATAAAATGCAGATTGGTTCGTATGGGCGCAAGTGGACATTCTTAGGCCTTAGGATCAATTGAAGTCTTGCATATAGCTTTGTGTGGTTGATGGGAACTATAAGCTGCAAGACAGAGAATTGTCAAAATGCAAGTTTGCAAATGAAATGAGTTTAAGAATTCAACAACCTTGAAATAGTTATAATAGTAAAGCATTCTACTAGCAAGTTTATCCCGTCCAAAACAAACTGAACAAACTCTTTAATAGATTCCAAAAAGCAAAGTGCTCAATTCCCTATGCTATTGCCATGAATTGTGAAAAACATCTTACATTGGAAAAATCATCTTGGTTCTCCCCATCTTTAACTTGCAATTCATATTGTGTTGGTGCTTGGAAATGACTAGTAACAACAACACCAATTGATCCAATAGAGAAATTGCCATTTGATTGGATGAGTTGCGAAATGGTTGTGTCAGGAATCAATCTAAATTCTTGACAGACTTTCTCAATGGGCTCAATAGAGCTCATAGCAGTCAAAACAAGGGAGTAATTAGCATCTCCTCTTTCATATTGTGTTTTTTTCATAATGACAAAGTTCGTGAGGTGTACACTTGTATCAGGTGATAACAATGGTAGAAATGTGTCAATTAATTTGTTGTTGATGTTTGCAGTGATTATCATTTGACCATGACTGTCAACTAAATCAAAATGCACAATTGTTGCTTTTGGTGGTGTTCCAAGAATTGTGGTAATAACAAGCCCATAAACAACCAAAACATCACCTTCAAATGCTAAAGTTGTTTGCTTCGTGCATATATCGAAGATGGTTGAAGGCTTTGCAGTTGCTGTTTTGAATCTGCATGTTGCAATATGAAGAATAACTAAAACTAAATTTTTAATTAAAAATATAAAGAGTGAAATCATATGTGAAACAAACAGAATAAGGTACTTGCCTTTTTTCATCCTGTTTCTCAATTGTTTGAGCCATCTTCTGTTTTGTAAGAGAACCAGTTTTGGTTTTCCAAGTGCATCTGCAAACATATGGAATGAGATATTTTTGTCAAGCATGTAACCAAAGAAACTGAGAAGAATACATTAATGAGATTTGATATGTTTTTTAAATTTGTTCCTGCCAAATGTGAAGGGCTTACCTATTTCTAGATGTTTTGGACGTTGTGTTAGAAGTTCGAAAATGGTGAGATATATGTTCTATGAAATAGCACAATATTTCCAATATGTAGTTTGCAATTTATAAATTTTATATGTGTAGGAAAACTATTTGCAAGCCTCTGCTAAAATGTGGTGTTGCGATGCATAATTATTTGGATTTTTCAATATGTTTGTAATTAAAAAATGTATCACCTGTTTCAAAACAACTGTGCAATAATTTGCAATGTCATAAGGATGGAAGATAGGTGCAATTGTATGATTGATACTACTATTTTTGAATGGTAGGCAGAGCTAAAACTCACACAAGTACAAAACAGAACCAGTTACGTGAGAAGCTCGTAGGAACCATGTTGGATACTATTAATGACAAATCAAATAACAAATAGCAAAAACTCTAACATCAATTTAAAAGGTTCATATATGTGAAGTAAATACTATGTGGATGTGGTTGAAGGTGGTTGTAGAATTCGAAAAAAACTTACTTTTGTAATTAATTTCTAGTAAAGAATCATATGGTGTGCAAATCCCTAGCAATATTGTGTGTGAGAACATATTTTTTTCAAAACAGATATATCCTGAGTTGCAAGTGCATACTCATATCAATGTTTTGGAAGAGCAATCCTGATGGTCTTAACCAGGGACATTGCCAAAGCGGAGATATGCAAGGGCAGAGCTATGGACAAGTAATTTACCTATGTAGAGACATGGAATGTATGAACAAAGATTGATGCAACAATTCTTTTGCACCCACATAAGTTTGATGTTGTTTTTGTATAGCAGTGTGGAGCACCGATAATAGAACAGTGCACAAAAGATGTTAATTTGAGACAACTGTAGTTGTGAGGTTGCTTACTTTGGCCTAGTGACTAGAGCTGAAGGGATATTGCAATTTTTTTTGACCAATATGTATCTAGCACTCTGAACTTGACAACATCAATTTCGATACTTTGTATCCAAAAGTGATCCAACAAAGTGCCTACATGTGTTGTTGGCTTGTCAACGACTAGCGATAATTTGTATTGTTCCAGAAATTCAAGGAGAAGTGCCTTTGGTCTTGTTGATTGTAACATGTCAATGTTGAAGTCTCCAACAATTATCAATTTCAAATTAGCTAGCAGTAAGGTTATAACAATCTTTAAAAAAATGAGAAGGTCATGAACCGGTGTGTTTGGTCTTGCATAGAGGTTTATGATGTGCATATCAATATGCATGTGCAATAGGTCAATGGTTATTGATTCTAGATATTTTTTTGAAAACTTTTGAAAGTCTTGCACCAAAAATATTTTTCTTGAGCATGTTAGTAGCCCATGAATACCAATTGCAGTATAGCAATTGTATGTTTTGTCAAGGAAGTCAAAATGGCCAAGCAAACTATGTTTCGTTTCTTGGAAGAAAAGGACAATTGCTTGCAACAAATCATGGTCATGTGCTATTTCTTGGGCATGTAGTGCAAAGCCACGTGTGTTCAAAGAGCATATGAGAAAATAATCTAGAGAGACAAACAAAAGGTTATGTTGCAGTTTCCATTGTGTAGATGCCACTAGGCGTTGCATTTCACTATTTACTTTTTCTGAGACTCTGAAGTTTTGTTCTTGCAATCTATGCATCAGATAAAGTGATTCAATGTTTCTTATACATGATAAAGCAATATACACAAGGCCATGCTGATAGAATTTACATGGGTCAAAAGCAATTGCGTCCATTGTCAAACTTTGTGCTCTATGGATAGTTCGTGCACATGCAAGTTGCAAAGGAAATTGTGCTCTAGCCACTATTTTTGTACCTATTTTGAATTTTCTAATGATTCTCATTACGGGTGTCCAAGAAGGCATAATAGAATATGTGTATAGATTTTGCATCCTTTCTTGTCGCAATTTGCCAACAGTTGAATCATTGAATTGCACCCAAACATTGTCTTCTTGCATGGTTGTATACAATTTGAAAATGCCATCTGCACCATTGACCAACCCATCCTCTGTATCAATGTTGGTAGTGATCAATTCAACCAAAATGTCTTGCTTTAGCAGAGTTTTTCCAGGCAAAGATGATTTCGGAGGTTGACGTTGAGTGTTATCAATTACTATGTCTTCTTTATCAATTGCATCTAGAACACAAAGCTTTGTTGGTAAACTGTCTAGCAATCTTTTTTTGTACATTTTGACTGTTGTATTTCTATGAAACAAGTATGGAAATTGTGGATCATTTGGAGGTGCTTTATAGCACATTGTATTCAAATTTTGGATGTCTTTGATTGTTTGTTGTCTAGTCCTAGCATGATTAAGTATAGAAATGAAATGTTCATTTGTTTGTTTGATTACACTATGTAGCTCAAAGCATTTGACATTGTCGGTCCAAAAGGTGTATGGTATTTTATCTTTATCTATTATTGGATCTTTGAATATCCAAGTATCACACACAGGTTGTGCTTGGTAAAAATCACCGCAAAAAATGATATCTATGTTTCAAAAAGGTGTTGTTGGTGTGTGCTTGATTTGGCGAAGTCTTTTGTCAATGTTGTAAAGCATTTTCAAACCAATCAACGACACTTCATCAATAAGAAGAATTTGCATTTGCTCCAATTTCTTGCTAAGGGCATCAACTATGTTTGAATCTAGAGGCAGCATTTTCGAAGAGTTGCATGGCAATTGAAAGATTGAATGTGCAGTGATCTCATCTGCATTGAATGCAACTTTCCTTGTTGAAGCAATAATGATGCCTTTAGGCTTTAATGGATCACTATCTAGTTGTTTATTATAGTATTGAATCATTGCCTCAAAAAGCATTTTTGTTATATAGGTTTTCCTTGTGCTAGCCCCTCCCGTCAAGAACAAGTATAATGCTTTTTTTGGAGCAAGCCTTTTTGTCATTAGTACATCCTTTACTATTGATTTTTGTTCTCTATTCAGTTGTCTTCGTAATCTGTAGTATTCTTCATTGCTTAAAAGAAGTGGGTGTGCAATTTCTAAAAAATAGTTTTTTGCAAATAGAATCTTCAAGCTTTGTATTCCTGATTTTCTTTAAGTTATTCATGATGTCGTATTTCTCCATGTCATTTTTTTGTCTATTTGCATCGAGCACATTTGCAATGTCAACTACTAGGTAGTGATCATTTTCAGCCTTTGTGGACGATTCATCTACATCACCCCATTTAGGGACAATTTGTGTAGTGAACATTTTTTTGATATTTATAATTTGCAGCTTGTTTGCATTGAATACTGCACTCCATGTTTCATATCCAACTAATAGGCTTCGTTCACTACATTTGAAAGACACATATAGCATAAGTTTTTTCTCTGCAATAATTTTCAAGATCAATGTGTGGATTGTATCTTACATAGCGTATGATTTGTGGCGTTGCTCTTCCTTGCATTTTCCCCGCATCGCAAGAGTAAAAAGCAACGTATTCAACCAATGACAAATTGTCTAGAACTTTAGGCCATTGCATGTATTTTTCTATTATAGATGCACACATGATATTTTTAGAATCATCTCGCTCTTTCGCCAATGGCTTAGGACTTTTTAACATGAAGACTCGGGTTTCCAATGGTGTTGTATTGATGCAAACAGTATTCCTTGAGCATTTGTGCAATGACAATGAAAGAATAATATGAACGGCTTGACAACTAGACATTTGTTGATAGTTAAGTAGAGCATTGCCTAGCTTGCGTATAAAATGCACTTTTCCATCATATGTAGTAGTGCATTCGCATCGCAGTTTCTGAAATGCAAGAGACAATGTTCTATCTTGTTTTGTCATATATGAACTACAATAAGATGCAGCAACATATGCGTCCAAAATAACTTGTGCAGATCTATATTTGCATACCATAAGCCAGGCACTTTCTTTGCAAATGCATTTATCCAAATGTCAGATGGGTCTATTTTTAGCATGACAACTTTGCATGAAAGTGTTGATCTGATCATTGTAATGTAGTCATTCTCGTTCATTTCCAATTCATGCAAGAAATTTTCAAATGAAAATTCCTTTGTGTAATATTTTTTTGCCAATTGTTTAAAAAAAGTTTTTTCCTTTTCCTTGATTGTGGCATCATGTAACGGGAGTGGTTCCAAAATAGTTGTTCTTCTCATTAGAGGCAAAGGGAAACTAAATCTACAACTTGATTTTTGGTATCTCTTGCAAGTCTTTGTGTGATGGTGCGTTTGCATTTTGGCAAGATTTGTATCAAGCAACAACGAGTCACATGAAATATACTTTTCTACAAAGCTTTTTATTTTAGTATTTGAGCATTTTCCATATACAGGTGCATCTTTTATCCATATCAGGAAATTAACATGTTCGATGCCTCAGTTTTGGAATCCTGTAACAAAAGAATAGTCAGTGACTTGTCTGAATAGCTCATGGTTTTTTAGCATCAATTTCTAGAATGCATTGACTATGTGATTGAAATAGCAGCTGCAAAGCACAATATTTTTCCTTATTTTGAAATCCAAGTCTTTGTCTTCTATGGTTTCATTACATTTTGATTCTTGCAGAGCACATATTTCATGCAAAGCTTTGCACAATGGCTCTAAAAAATGCTCAGCACTTGTTAACATCACAAAGAAGGTTGGAGGTCCCAATTGTCTTATCATTGCAAATATGTTTTTTTTTGTGTTTTCCAAATAATTAGGAGAGGTTCTAATGCTTTTTAATGTTCTATAGCCCCAAGGGGATCATAATATTTTTTCAAGTTTTGTTGGATTGCGTACATCTTTTGCAAGCAATTTTCCACCTTTCAATTCAACCTTCGGAATGCAAACCCATGCTAGCGAGGACACTTGGTGAATAATAATTTTCATAGCCTTGAAAAAATGTTTGTAATGTGTTGTGCAAAGTCATTGTCTTTATGCATGAGTTCCCATCTTGCAATTTTGGTATGTCAAATTTTTAGTTGTATCAATTGGGTATGCCAAACTATAGAACAAAGTCAAGAAATTCATCTCCTCTGCATGCATGTCTTGGATCCTCATCATCTTTAGATGTGCCATCTTCCATAGCTTGTTCTGTTTCAGAACCTGTTTCTATTGATGTTGTCTTTTTTATCAACAATTCATGCCATTCTTTATTTATAGAGATGTTCTCTTTTTTGTATAGGGATGTTTTAGATAAAGCGATCAAAGCATTTATAACTATGGCAGGTCTAACATTTCCTTGTGCATATACATTATCATATTCTAGCTTTCACTTTAGCCTAACCGCCATTGTTGTTGTTTCATCCACTTGCCTAGGAAAGGCTTGTTGCTCTCTATCAAAATCTGTAAGAACATTGATAATTGTCCCGAGCAAGCCATACTGCGCCCGTTTATATCCCAATTGCCTAATTTTTGCAAAAGCTATGCACAAAGACAAAAGTCTTTCTTCAAGACTAGTCAGACAATGGACAACTCTATTTGTGCATTTCGTCTTATTCTTTAAGGCATAGCAAAGCATGGAATTTTACCGTCTAGTGTGGATTTTACACATTGTTTGCAAATGGGCTGGCCTATCTCCATCTTCTTTTCATATGTTTGATCAAACAGCAAAAAAAATGCGTCTACAAGTGCATTTTCAACTTTTCAGATGTTGTGATGGAAATGCAACATGTCACAAACAAAGCATGGTTGTGTGGGTGTGTCATTTATCATTTGCAAGTATGAGTTAATAGATTTTTGGACTGGGTTATTTTTGCTATGAACACTCCTTTTTCTTCGCTAATTAGTTTCATTTTCCTCTTGCAACATAGAAAATCTATATGGTCTTTGTGTCATTTTTTGCAAAGGCAAAGCACAATTATGTTGCCCACTTTGTATTTGCCTCTTCAGAGCATGTAGTGATTGTCATTGTGTTGTATTTCCAGTAGAATCACAGTATTTAATTTTGCTATCTGAACGTGACTCAATTGCATTGGGTGGTTGTGCATTGCGCATTTGTGCTTTCAAGGAGCGTAATGTCTGATGCATTACGAACTTTGCTCTAATAGTTGTGCGTCTTGTTGTAATTGTTTGTTTTTTATGAGAACTATTCATATTGTTCATTGTCTCTAATACATAAAAGCTTGACATATCTTGAACATAAACTAGATCGTTCATATGGATGGTTTGTGTCAATTATTCTTTTTATTGAAGCAGTTCATAGTGACAATGACTAGAGCTATTTGGAAAACAAACTAAGTTCAAATTTCTTTTTGGGGTCGTGGAAGTAGAGTATGTTTTTGGATTGGGCAATGTAGATAATTTCCATATGTGTATTCTTGCATCAAACATATGTGATAGCCATAGGGTACAAAATTCAGTCCCTTCGAGTTGAATTTATACATATGGCATGCCAATTTTGGAAACCAATGACTGTAAATGTAGTAGACAATTATTGTTGTCTACACTACTTCAAGCAAAGCCATCAAAACAAGCAATTGCATATTTGTTCTCAATTGTTAATGCATTAGCTAATGACTATGCCATAAATAATCGCAAAGCAACTACATCAAATTATTTAGGAAGCAAAAAAGCTATGGTAGCAAACATGCTTTCTCCACATGCACTACGAAATGTAGGCACCCTAGAAAGCCCAATTGTTTCAAACACATTTCCTATTGTGTGCCAAATATTGTCAATATTGTAGTTTGCCATTTGTAAATGTGGCTGGACATTTTTTATGCGATAGTATGTGTTTTGTCGTGAGAAGATAGGCTCATAGTGGCCAGCAATAG